>BQNB010032368.1:0-53229 GCA_026074375.1 Tanacetum coccineum | reverse complement strand
TGATTTCGTTTTAAGCTTGGTTTGGAATAAGTGAAAAATCAAGAACGATGAATTTATCCTTTTTGGGGCATTTTAGGATTAAAATGTTTCTTGTTCTATGATCCCTAAAAGTTATAAAATAACGAAAGTTAAATAAGTTAGTTAGTTGCTTCAAAATGAAAAATACAAAAAAAAAATTATATATGTGTAGAAATAAGAGTTTAAAAATGGTAAAGACGTGGCTTTTCAAAGCTATTGAGTATTTAATTCCCTTTGATGAACGCTTAGCTACTTTTCAAGGTAATTAGTCGAGGGGGATTGAGATTCTTGGTTTTCTAAAGTGTTTACTTATAGCATTGCGTGAAGACACGAAAATAGTTTAGTATGGGGGATTTTGGTATGTGCTTAATTACACATACCTTTGACCTAATAAAGCCAGCTTAAATGACAAAAAACGGACATAAAATGCCAAATATATGTTTGTTTTGTTTTGTATACTGTGCAGGTATCAGATATTCACTAAAGGACAAAAACAAGGCAAAAAATCGAGCACGAGAATGGAAAGAGCGTGAGAAGACGAAGTCGAAGGCGTATTTATTTTTAATGGGCCAACCCGTACCCATTTAATGGGCCGGGTCAGCCCATTAAGATTTATACCATACTAAAATAATATGCCTAAATCCATTTACCATTAATCTATATATCTAAATCCATTTAAACCTATTATCCAGCCATGGCCCCAATAACAAGTTAAAAGCCTAATCCCTAACCCTGGATCCAGTCAAAACACTTGGTCAAAATTTACTGTGCATTCTTCCCATTTCCCTCATATATCACTATTCACCGTCTCCCACTTTTTACCCTATAACCCGACAAAAACCACTTAACCCATCCTCCCAGAAGATGACAAGACCACGATGGCTATCTTATGATGAGTGATTGGTTGATGGGACATGGAATCAAATCAAGGGCTGAGATCAAGCACAAAGAAGCACAAATGGGAATTCAAGGGCTGAGATTGATTGCTTGGAGAGCACTCCCATTCTCCACACAGAAGAAACACACCTCAAGGCCTAGATGCTTCTAAAGACCACTATAAATAGAGGACTAGTTTCACACATTAGGGCATCTAGTTTTTATCTATCTTTTTATTGTAACTTTCAGCTTATATTAGTTTATGTTAGCTTATTGTATTTCCTTTAAAAGCATTGTACTCAGTTTTAAGTTTTAATGAAATTTTAAGTTTTATGTTAAAATTCTGTTTTTATGTTAATGAAATTTATGCTTTGAAAATGTTTGATAAGCTTATATAAGCTCTTATATTTCACAAGTTGTCTCTTAAAACAGTTTAGCTTCTTTATAGCCAAACTGTATAAGTTTTTCTCTTATTTTACTCAAAAATCACTAAAAAGCCTTTATGGATGATAAGCCGGATTTGGATGGGCTTATGGGTTTTACCAGCTTGTTTCTAATAAGCTGAAGCTTGTAGATAAGCTCTAAAGAGCATTTTTTATCCATATTTGAGTTAGGATCAAGGTACTTCTTTTGTTTGTTTCAAGCTTAAATTTCTGTTTTGCTTATTTACTGCTTATTTATGCTTAATCCTGCTTTGATTGTGCTTATTCTGTCTTTAAATAGCTTATTGCATTTAGTTTATAGCATTTCATAATATGTTTTTAGCTTTTATGTTGTTTTGATTAAATTAGTTAAGAAAATCCAAAAAAATTAGCATATTAGTGTAGCATATATTCTAGTGCTTATTTTTGTGAAACTTTTGCTTAAATGTTTTTAAAATACATAATGCTTAATCTGTTTTTACTTTATAAAGGTTTTCAAAATCTGTTTTAACTTAAAATAAGTTTTATAAGTTTTAGAGGGGTGTTTGGCACAAGCAGTATTAACCAAGGTTAATACTGCCTTTGAGCTTTTGATTTTCAAAATCACATTTGATTAGTCTTAAATCAATCATAATGCAAGTTTTAATAGGTTTAGATTCAGTTTTAATAAGTTTTGTAGTTTGGTTTATCTAAATTCTAAGTCTGCTAGTTTTTTAAATGCTTAAATCTATTGGAATATAGATTTGATATAAAAAGCATTTGTGTTGTGTTATTAAGTGTCACTTGAGTTCATATGCTTCATAATTGGTTATGATTTTGAGTGCTAGTTCTGTTTCATTGCTTTTGTAAGGTTTTGTTCAAAACCAGCTTGTATGCAATGTTTAAAATTTAAAGTCATGACTTGATCTTCAAATTTAGGTTAGATTGAATCTGTTTGAGAGTCTAAATTTTTTTGTTATAAGCTTTTTGGCCTTTTAGCTTTATCTGTTTTTGCTTTTTAAGGTCTCAATTCGACATTTGCTTAGTTTAATTTAGGGCTTCAATTAGCCATTTAAAACTTGAAAAAACCAAAACATATGATTTTAGTTAAACTACCATTTTCATAAGTCATTTCATAGCGTATTAGTGTTCTCTAGTGCTTAATTTTTGCTTATTCTGGTAGCTTATAGGTCAATCTCAATCTATTTTGAGCTTTTGAGGTCTAGCTTATTAGTTTAGCAGCTGTTATTTCACCTTAAAAAGTGCTCTTTAGACTGTTTTTAGTATCTTTTAGCCAAAATAGCTTGGTTGATTTTTAAGCTTCCCAGCTTATTGCATGCTTATATTGTGTTTAGATTTGCTTATTAAGTTTGGATAAAGGTGCTTGTAGCTTATTTGGCCTAGGTTTGAGCTTATTACAGCTTATGTGTGAAATCAGTTAAGTCTAAAAGCTTAAAAACATCCAAGTCAATTTGTCATTTTAGTAAGCTTATTTCTGGATTAATTTTAGTTTTCAGAAAAAGTTTTTTTTAAAGTGCTTATTTTAGTCTTATTTAGCTTTTTCATTAAAAAATTTTGCAAAATAAAAATGTTAAGCCGTATAGGGAAATCTCAGGTTTCGAACCCGAGACCTTTACCTTAACAGCCCAACACTTTAACCACTGTGCCCTTGGGACTTTTACATTAGTCCTTCATACCATTTTTTCTTTTAAGCCATTTTACAAGTTTAAGCTTTCAGCCCTTTTGGGCTTATTTCCAGCTTATTCAAATAAGCTGGTGAACCCATTTTATTTTTCTTAAGTTTAGAATAGATAAAAGTACTTTCCTTAATTTTTTCAGATTTTTATAAATTAGTTTAATATTTTTAGATTAAATTAGTTTTTAATTCATAAAAAATAAAATAAAAGTCAAAAAATATAATTCTTTTTTCTAATTTTTTTTTTTTATCATTTAGGACTTTTAGAAATTAAATTTGCATTTTTAAGGTCAAAATTTGATAATTTAGGTTATTAGTCGCGTTTTAGGACTCCCGTTAACGTTTTGCGTTTAATCTTTAATTGCCTTAATTGTTAGCTTGCCTTTACTTGCTTTTGCGTTTGATTAGTAGAAATAGAATCCAAAAAATCAAAACTTCGATTATTCAAATCACACGATCACAAACTTAAACGAGATTCTCAATTCACGCTTCGTTGGGAAACGGCCCGGAAGGTTTTGAATTTTACTTTGGTTAAAAGTAATTTTCTTAAATCCTTTTGGAATTCTTATTATATACTATAATTGATATATCACAATTTAAACAAATCACTGACCCACCATCCACATACATGAGGTGTATGAAGTGGCCTCCAATTTCTGCTTCAATGATCATTGGTCCTTAGGTTCCTTCTTCTTCTTCTAGAGGTGAGAATGAGATTTCTGGATCGGGAGAAAAACTTTGGGTAATTCTTTGCCTAGCCACCCTCCGCCACGACTGTACCAACAGGAATGCCAAGGCCTTATTTCTTACTAGATGTTTTCCCTTTTCTTGTTTGCTTTTGGCTAATCCTTCCTACTGTTTTGCTTTAACTCTTTTATTACATGTGACAGTTTCCCATTTTTTTAATAATTCTTCTATTTGCCTCTTCATGTGTATGCATTCATTGGTGTTGTGCTCCACTTCTCTGTGAAACTCACAAAATTTATTGCTATTTCTTTTTTCAACCGGGGTCGTCATTGGAGGTGGAGCTTTAAATTTTCCTTTCTCCATGGCCAGAATTTCTTTTGTAGATTTTGAGAGAAGAGTAAATCTATCCTGTCTCCGCTCTGACCTTTGTTGATTTTTAAAACCTCCTTTCTTGAAATTCTACTTATGTCCGGCCTCCTGTTGTTTCCATGGCGGAAGTGACTTCTTCCGCTCTTGGTTGCCAGCTGCCACCTCCCCCCTAAGGAAGGATGTGGTTATCCTCATCATTTCATCTATCGACTTCGGGATTTTGTCCTTCAAACGTTTGATTAGTTCAAGGTTTGTAATTCTATGCATGAATCGTGAGATTCTCATGATTTATGGTGCCCCTTTCACATCCCTGCTTTCAACCTTGAATCTACACACAAAATCCTCCATAAACTCTCCTTCTCTCTGCTTGATATGGTGGATTTCCACATGATCTTTGATGCACTTTTTCTGCTAACGGAAATTTACCAGGAAGGCTTCTTTTAGGTCATCGTAGCTGTCTACGAATTCGAGAGGGAGGTCGTCAAACCATACCCTAGCGGACCTGGTAAGTGTGGAATTGAACAGGTGGCACCATGTTGGCATTGCCTAACGTTCCACTTTTGTTGCCGCCTGAAAGATCTTGAGGTGATCTCCGTCATATGTTTTGACATGACTTGGCATACGGGTCCTATTTGGGAGATCAAAATAGCGGATGCGGGGAGTTAACAGATCAGTTTCCTCGCATACCTATAGATGGGATAAATCATCCTCAATGCTTGACCTTTGCTTTTTTGGTCGTGACTTCCAGTATCCTCCTGCACTACCTTTGCTTTCTGATAGTACTTCTATCCTGCGTGAGGATGCTCTTTTGTTATGGTTTTTCTCAGGAGCAAGTTATGTTCCTCTTGAGTGGGAATTTTGGTAACAACTTTCAGTATATCTGTGACTGTTGTGGTACGACTGACGCCTTGAGTCACTCGAGTATGCGGATATAGTCTTCCCCTTGTCTCCTAGCCTATGGAATACACCCTTCTCCATCCTTTTGAACATCGTTTTTATTTTCGGATCTCTCTTTCTTGGTGACTCGGACCGGCCGTGCATTGGTTCAAGACTTCCAAACATGTTGTGGATACGTCTAGATCCGAGCCTTTTTTTGAGGTCTCCCCTTCTGCTCGGTGTCCTTGACTCGGAGTGCTGCGAGACCTCCTCAAAGTTAAGATGGGCTTTTACTGCCTTGAGCTTTTCTTTCTGTACCTTCTCTTGGTACATTTTCTCAGCTAGGATTGGCAACAACTGGTTGTAATGCTTATCACAATATTCTCTGAGGGCTGCGTCGGACGCGAGCCCATTCAGATTTCCTCGTAATATTTTTTTTCCTGTCCTACCGTGTTCCACACAACGAACGTGGGTGCGGTAGGAGAGGGGCCTGAATGTGTGCTTGATGTACTGTCGTGTAGGGTCAATTTATTGATTACCAAGTTTTAAATTTATATTTAGCCGACTTATCCTAAAACAACACTTTAACGGGCAGTGTACCCGATCGGGTGGAGTTTCGTGGTAAGTAGGGTGTCGAACACTAAGAGCAAAGTTGTTAACCTTACAATCTATCAGTATTTTAAATACGCTAGTTACGTTAATTCTAATTACTTGTTAAACCTATGCTATATACGCTTCTAACGGATATAGGGGGTTTTCAGCCTGAGAGACTAGCACAGGTTTTATGGTGACAATAATCAATTCTAAACACAATAAACATGCAAGAAACATTCAGAAGATAAAAGAGTTGTACAAGCCAAATAATAGAAAACTGTATTAGCCATATTAAATCTAATTAAATGCTGGTTTGTTTATTTAGTGCAATGATTTCTTATCTCGAAGCGGCATATCATTCTTAAGACTTAGGCGGTACATCATCCTAAGACCTTAACACATTGAATCCTGTCACACTTAACGCATCCGCATAAAGTATCATTTAGTTTAATTATAATCTATCTAGGGATTATACCAATGGTGATCTTGATAAACCCTAGCCCATCGGGACTTTACCCACTTACTGTTTCACGGTATTTTATATACTGGTAGTCCAATATTCAAATCTTTATCAATTAATCAAGAACATACTTGTTGAAACATTACGGGTCACCTGCTGGTCCAACTAAGCTCTTAATTTAAAGTCAAAGACATAACGTTATTTGTGATCCTATTGGTCCAGTAATATAAAACATGATATGGAGAGCTATCCTAGTATCTAGCTCACTTGTTAGGCGTAACTAGACCCAGTTGAATGATAGGTCGCATATTCAAACACGTAGACAAGTATCATGTGATAAACATAATTAAACTTTCAACGATAAATTAAGAAAATCGATTTTAAAACAAACCGAACATTAAATCTTCATTAAGATGGCTAATACCTAAGGGTATTAGCCCATAACCATTGTAATTATACAAGCGTGATCTAAACGTTTTACCAAACGATACCAAAAATTAAATGATTACAAGAGTAAGGAAATTACACGGTGTCTTCTATGGAATCGTAATCGATGCTTGACCTTTGTTGCTCTTCTTTTCTTTAGAAAATTGTCTTTTATGAGTATGGTATGAAGAATATGATTTTGCACACTGAAAACTCGTTTTTGAGTCTTCTATTTATAACCTCTGAAAAAGCATGGATACGCCGTATTAGGCTAGGCTAATACAGTGTATTAAGGTGTATCCCTTGACGTGCGTGCAAAGTTTATGATCAGTATAATATACATTCCCAAAATAATAATATCTTTGTATCTATGAATAGTTATCTTCATGAATATGGCGAATGGCAGAAGGTGGATACGCCATATTGGGAATTGTGAATACGCGTTTTCTTGTGAAGACTTGGCGTTGATACGCCATATCTCTTTTCCTGGATATGGCGTAATGGTCAGAAATGAGTAATCTTCAAATGTCTTCATTTTAGCTCCAAAATATGCGCCTTTTAGCATGTCTTCATAAATCACTCCTCAATTACTGTAAATAACACTTTTAAACAATTAAGTACACATTCTTGCAATAATTATACAAAAGTGGTTAGTTTATTCAGGATAAATGATGGTATAAATGTGACGTTATTTGATGTCATCAGTGCTCATGGTGAGTATTTTTAGGAACGTAGTTGTGTACTGGGTCCTACGGATGGCGCCAACTTGTTAGTACAAAAAGTGTGATGGGGTATAGGATGGATTTGGGATGCCTATTGGGTTGGGCCAATAGGTTACTGATGGGTTGGATCTTGTACTAAACCAAGTAATGAGATGATTTCCTACACAAATGAAAGTAAACCATTAGCCTTACCGTGGGGACGGGCCTTACGATTAAGCTTTGGCGTGAGAGTAAGAAACCATGTTGTCAGGGAATGTCAGAGCATATGTGTGTAAATGTGAGTCAGGAAATCATACCTTTTTAGAATGTTAGAGACCCCCTTTTATAGGTGAGCCAAATTCTAGGTTTTCCTAGTATTTCTCTTATGATTGTTAGTGGCCAGAGTGAGTCCCATGTCGGATAAGGATCCGCTTATAATCGTGGTTGCGGACACAGATCGCCTTCCGCATGTGTGTTACGGAAGTACCTTATCTGCGTGCGTCTTGAAACATTTGGGACGCAGCCAGCTTATCTCTAGGCTTAGTGACAGCTCGTATGATTTGTGGTGTGGGCCTAGGCCCAAATGTGTATAGTACAAATTAAGCCCGATAAACCTGTTATTCGTACTATACGTCATCAGTAATCAAGATAAAAGAGAGACATTTTATGTAGGAGTATTATTGTAATATGATAAGGTAGAAGTTAAATAACACCTTTAAGTTGGTATGTTAGGTGTTGAATTATACAAACTATTGTTAACTAATCAAATTCACTAAAAGGGATGTTTGGAATTTAGATATGCTTTTGGACCAATTATCGTGTCTTGAAGTCATGACTGTTGGTTTATATTATAATTGCAAACTCATTATGATTTCGCTCAAGAGCTAAAAGGCATTAGAAAGAATGTTGTTTATGTCTTTTTTGTGCTATTACTTCAAAACTATTGTCACACCAAAGGAATACATCATTACCCTTTACAATAAAATTTATACACATTTCATCATTTTATCTCGCACAAACATTAAACGAAGAACTAAAGAGGAAAATAAACATAAATAAAACAAATAATAGTATAATCTACATCTACGCTATCTAAATAGAAAGAGGACTTGTAATCTCATATAGCAATTAGAGGTTGGAATCAATGATAACACATTTTGACACATTACCCATCTCTATCATATCTAAACTACCAATTTCTCATATCGAAACAACATAGGCAAATAAAGAGTTTACATAATCTGGTCCAAACACCCTCAATAACTACTTATATGTTGTATGAAAGCAATTGGTTACGCCAATCACTCGTCATTCATTTTTAAGCGTATGCATAAGCGTATGAAATAAGGCTCAGATTTGCAAATACATATAACATAACATAATTCAAATTTTAAATACAAAAAAGCTGACCTTAAGAATATTGATACCTCGTATTCATCCTTGGTTTCTCTTCTGCAAGATTAGATTCATCTGAGCCAGGAAACTCTTGAAACTTCTCCATTTCCTTAACTTTTGTTGCTTTTATCAAGCAACCTATTAATTGAGGTTCAACATCACAGAGTAATCGGTCTATTTTTCTAAACCAAATGCTTTTATCAAGCAACCTATTAATTGAGGTTCAACATCACAGAGTAATCGGTCTATTTTTCTAAACCAAAACCGACACTAACAATTTTTTAAGCCGAAACCCACATTATATAAAACCCGCTAACTTTATAGAAAGGCCTCCTTTCGTCCAAGTGTGAAATCGTTGGCTCAGATTTGCATATACGGAACTGGATCAAAGAGTATGCGAACCTATCATGGCTGCAACCACTTTTTTTAGCGTGATGCCCCGCCAAGACACAGACCGCTTTCACCCATCATGATCCAGCAAGTTATTATAGTGGGAAAATAATAAGCGCACAAAAGTAATACTATCCTGATCGTCGCACTAAGAATCATCACAACCTCCTATAATTCTCTTTTATGACACAAAAAGGGTAACAGAGTATGGAGGTTTTACGTGCAATCCAGACAACATCATTCAGAAAAAAAATGCATGAACGGTAAAATGAGATATGCCGAACAGTGCTAGCTGCAGTAGTATTTTAGATTAAAAGGTAATGGGAGTTAACAGATTTATGAGCCTATTTGGCACGCCCAAATCCAAAAGTAACGAAATCTAAGCAGAATCACAATAAGAATGATGTACCCGCCATGGCTGTAAAATTATTAATTGCCCCGCTAATATGGGGATAACCTCAACTTTATACATTTGCCCGCCAAATGCTGCCAGATCGGTTTATACACAGATGACCGTAACTCGCTTTTCTTTTAGCTTATTTTGCAGATTATAAGCATAACTACACGCGTGTTTTGTCTAAAATAAGCTACAGTAGAATCAGGCAATTATCAAAGTCAACAAACATGTAATCCACATGAAAGCCTCCCGCACACAAAACTCCCAACACATAAAATGTCTGCCATTCTTAACAATACCAAGACCTTAAATCCAAATCCAATTTGCTATACCTTTACTAAACCCAACCCCATCAAATTCAAAACTAAATATATTTCAATTTAAGTAAATCCTCAAAAACAAAAACACCTCAAATCGGTACTCGAAATAAAAAACAAAGACAAACTCACCAAAATCCATGTGTTGGATCTTGTTTGATCAAAATTAATCGGCTCACATATGATGAAAGAAGAAGATAACCACTTTGACAAATCATGGCATACCATCGATGTGAGAGTATGGTGGGAGAAGCAAATCTCCAACAAATCAAAACATCCATAAAACAAACCTCACACACACACCTAAGCTCACCAACGTCACACGCCGATCACCATCGCCACACACCACAAATGGCGGCAACAAAGAGATTGACGACATCGAAGAGAGGGTTAGGGTATGTGTGGGCAAGTGGTGAGGATATAGAGAGAAGAAAAAAACAAGAGAGATTTTTTTATCTGTGTAGAGAGATGTGTGTGTGGGAGAGGTTTTTCTATCGGTGAAGGCATTGTTAGAGAAGAACACGTATTTGTATACGTGTTTAGTTTACGAATAAAATAACTTATTAGACAATGGTTAGCAGAATATTTTAAGGATAAAATTACTGTTCATTCAGATTTAAAAAATATTAAAGCAAGTTTACTGTACATATTGTGTGTATAAGAACTATAGGAAACGTTATATTTATAAATAACAAAAGGTTATTACCTTTTGACATATTTGATTGTAAGGGTTTATCACAAGGTTTAACAAATCAACAAAGGGACAAAAGGGATACAACGAACTTATATATTAAGAACGTTATTCTAAAGATAGGTTGGATAATAAAATCCGACAATATTTGTGGTTTAGACGAATCTTATAATACATTGGTTTAGACACTAGACAATGTTAGCCTTAAAAATATTGAGTCGAACATGGAATCTTCGGTCTTTATTTTGTATATGTTGTAATAGGTTAAGATATGGGTAACGGGTTCATTTATCAAGCTAATTGTATACATGTTATGAGCTAAAGCCCAACCAAATCCCGAGCCCATTCCATAAGCATACCATAGGCGTCCCATATTGTAAGCTTAGGTGTAAATACCCTTCTCTATACAAGGAGAAGGGTTCATTGTTCTTTCTTTTCTCACAGTGCAATCTAACCTTCTCTTTTTCTCTCTACCTTCTCTCTACTTTCTCTCTCTACATCTCATCTTATTTCTTCCTCTTTTTTATTCAATTTATAATGGTGAAGTGAAGTGATTATTGGTCATGACATTTGGTATCAAGAGCCTCGGGTAGGTTTGGTGATAAGTTGTGGTTGTATGCTATAGCTTATTTTGAGCTTATCCTTAAGCTTATTAAGATTCGGCTTATTTTGTAACTTTGCTTATTAGATCAAAAAGCTTGAATCTTTCTTTCTAAATTTATAACAAGTATGTCTAGTGAAATTGTGTATGACTTATCTTGCAAAAATTCAAATTTTTTGGTGTTTTGAAGCTATACTACTCGAAAAAGTGATAAAAAAATTTGATGTTAAAAATGTTAAAGTTTGTGTTTTTATGTTAGATATAGCTTAGATAAAGGTAGTTTTGCAAAATATTTCAAGAAAAATCGTTAAAAATTGTGTGTTTTATGTGTTTTTTAAGGTTTGTGGTCGTGTATGTTGGAACGCCCGAGTAGATGTTTGATCTGTTTTAGTAGATGTTTGATCAAAGAGCAGGTTTAGATGTTTGATCACAGAACAGGTTTAGCTGTTTGATAAAAGAGCAGTTGTTTCATACGTTAGATGTTTGATCAAAGAGCATCTGTTTGATATATTAGATGTTTGATCAAAGAGCAGGTTTAGCTGTTTGATACTTTAGCAATTTGACAATATTCATCTAGATGTCTGACAACATTCATCCAAATGTTTGACAACATTCAATCAGATGTTTGACAACATTCATCCAGATGTTTAACAACATTCAACCAGATGTTTGACAACATTCATCCAGATGTTTGACAATATTCATCCAGCAATTTGACAAAGTTCATCTAGCAATTTGACAACATTCATCCAGCAATTTGACAAAGTTCATCCATCCATTTGACAAAGTTCATCTAGCCGTTTGACAACATTCATCTAGTAATTTGATCCATCATTTTAGGAAATTTGAACATCTTTTCTTAAACAAATTCCAAACTTTAATTACAACAAAAACACAAATCAAAAACACTTAACCAATAACAAAACCATAATCAAGAACACTCACAACAATATCACTTTACCTAATTAAGATCCTACAAATCATTTTCACTTCACAATTAACGTTAAAATGGAAATGAAAGATACTTTATCTTCATGTTCGGATTCAAAGGAACAAGAGATGCAACAAGTGCATAAGCAAGCAAATATTTTGAAACAGAGATCCATGAACAAATTCAATGCACTCAATACTACCATTCAACATCTCTCAAATCACGATTTCCCAATGAACTTTGGATTCAAACGATCATTTTACCGACTCTTTGGTGAAGAAGAAAGAACTTTCAAGTTTGAGTTAAATCATAACATGAAAAACCTTGAAACCCAACTCAACAAAGAAAACAAGACTCCAAGTCTACCCTCAGAATGATCAATGTACAGTTTTGGAATTTCATTCATTCAGAGGTGTTAAAGACTTCCAATTATGAACATGATGCTTAAGAAGCATGAGAAGACTTCAAACAATACACTCATATAGAAGCTTAATCCTTCAAAGACACTTGATAATTCAAAACATGGACTTCATTAAGAGATGTATTGTTGAAAGAGCACTTCATGAACAAGAGATTCAGAATAGGTTGAAAAGGTTGAATGACAAAAAGCTACAGATTCAAAAGTGCAAGGTTCAAGAGGTTAAAGCAGCAAATGTTAGTTCGGGAGATACAAACAGCAGTGGGTTTATATCAGACAATGGGAATGCACACAGTTCAGAGAATAATTACAGCAACACTGGGAATGATCAATGCTCAGAGAAACAAAGCAGCACATCTGGCAATGAAAGCAGTAGTTAAGGAATGAATGCAGTGAAAGAAGCAATTCTGGGGATGATACGGATATCAGACCTTCCTATGACACAGAACCAATGGCTGAGATACCATATACTACTGAATATAATGTGTTTGCTGTTGAAACTCAACATACTAAGCAACCTGAATTTCGTATTTACACATCCTTGATGGAAAAGGTTGATAGCAATACCACACCTAATTCATCAAATATGTGTAATAATGAATTCGAGGATGACC
The DNA here is from genome assembly GCA_026074375.1 of Tanacetum coccineum. Classification (NCBI taxonomy): domain Eukaryota; kingdom Viridiplantae; phylum Streptophyta; class Magnoliopsida; order Asterales; family Asteraceae; genus Tanacetum; species Tanacetum coccineum. Next base: position 40,371 of record BQNB010032368.1, on the reverse strand, counting down.
AGAATGCTGATGATCATGAAGATGAGCGTGTCATGCTTGCTAACTTAATTGCAAATTTAAAACTGGATATTGATGAAAACAAAACGATTCAAAATCAATTAAGGAAAGCAAATGATGCACTCACTCATGAACTGAAAGAATGAAAACATGCTCTTGAGGTGTCAAATGACATTCGAGATAGATGCAGAAGTGCACTTCATCACTAAGAGATTGAGCTTGAGAAGTACACAAAGTATAAAAATTGTCAACTTGAAAAAAGAGATCAAATGTAAATACAAAGAAACTCTTGATTTACTAGCTCAGCAAAAACATCAATCAAATGAAGCTTTAAAAACACAGGCTTATGAAACTTTTTAATTTAAAGAGAAAAATGCTGAGTTAGCATATCAAGGGTCTTTAGAACACATTCAATATGATCTTCTTCGAAAATAAAAAGAACAATTGCAAAAGGATTTCAAAATAAGTCAAGATAAAGATATTGATAAAATAATTGCTTTGGAAAATCAAGTAAAGTTTTTTAACGATGTTGTTTATAAAACTAATCAGTCTGTCTAAACCATTCATATGCTAGCTCCTAATCCGAGTTCGTATTATAATAGCAGAGCAAGTTTTGTAAATCCTAAGTACCTCAAGAAAGCTCAATCTAAAAAACCATGTCTATATACGGTGCCATACGATATAGATGATATTGCAAACATTTTTGCACCAAATAGTAAAGAGACACTCATTCTTGAGAAAGAGAGTAGATCAAAATTGGATATAGACTTAGTCAAACATTATGACTACACATATCAAAACAGTCTTTACGAGCTTTTTACACCACAAACACATAAATATCTTGATCAATTGTATTTTGCCAATGAAATTAGAAAGAAATTATGGAGAAAATCATTTGTCAAACACAAACCAAATATTGTGAAAAACATTGGATTTTTGCCTACTCAAGCTTTTATAAGTAAGAGTAGACAAGCTTTTCATATTGTTAAACACAACATCACTAATTTTCAAACAATCATTCACATGGATTAGCAAAGTTTTTAGAACATCGGTTGGACAAACCAATTACTCTTGAGATAACTGTGCTTGTAAAAGTTCTTTTAATGCCTCTTGCTGAAAAGATAAGAGTAAATGCTAGTGAATTTGAAAAATTACTTAAAGAAGAAATGTTTAAGGATTTACAGTACGTTCAATCTCTTAAAAAAGAAATTGTCGCACTGTAATCTGATAAAAATGATTTTTAAAATGAATATGATCTACTCTTGCAAGAATGTTTTTCAAAGGATATAATGTGTTCTATTTTGCATTCTTTAGCTGATATTGATGAACAAACTGAAATGCAATGTTTGTACCTTGAGAAAATAAAAGAATGTGAATGTCTTGATAATGAGCTTTCCAAATGATCTAAAAATGTTTGTAAACAAGATTATAATGAACTTTTAAAAAGTTTTTCAAAACTTGAGCAACAATCGATTTATCTTGAAATTGATTTACAACAATGTCAGGAACAGCTTAAAAATGACAAAGTTTGGAAACAACAAGAATATTCTTTATTTTGAAATGAAAATGAACAATATTTTGTAATACAAGATTTGAAAGCTCAATTACAAGACAAGAACATTGCTATAAGTGAGTTAAAGAAACTCATTAAAAAGATTAAAGGTTAGGGTGTGGATACTAATTTTGGAAAACCATCAATCTTGGAAAAACCGCCTTTGCTACCACTCTAAAATCAACCAGTTGTAAGACAACCGACTGTGTTTAAATCTAAACGATCTTCATTTTCAAAAAATCGGTTTGCCTCCCAAGTTGTTGAGAAAAATGATTTCACAAAACCAGTCACTCCACATTCTTTGCCTCAAGCAAGACAATATGTGTTTGCCAAATCTCATTATGTGAATGCACCTGGCCCTTCTAGGAATTGTACAAAGCGTGTGTAATTTTAGTCACCAAAGGAATCTGTATGCTCAAATGACATGGTTCATAACTACTACCTAGAGGAAGCTAAGAAAAATGCACAACTTTAGAAAGACAAAGCTTTGAATTCATAACCTAGTGTGATTACTCCTACTAAATTACCAAACACTGCTAGTGGTAGCAAACCGAAACCTAGGAACTACAATCAACAAACTAGGAATTGGCCACCATCAATGAGTAGTCGGGTAACAAACAAAGACGTTCACATAGCAGAAAAACCTAGGAATCAAAAGCCTTTTTTGAAGTCAAAACACTTGGCATGTCCCACATGTAAAAAGTGCATTTACATTATAAATCACGATGCGTGCATTTTGAAATACCTCTTTGAGGTGAATTCTCGTGCCTCCGCACAGAAAAAGGATGCGCAATCCCAGAATACAACAAAGAGATATATACCCGTAGAAAAGAAAAGTGATTCTAAGAATCATGGCAGACAGATCCCCATAGGACAAAGGTTTTCCCTAAATAAGACTTCCATTGTATATGTGAAAACAAAGCCTCCTAGATTTGGTTTTATATGGAAGCCAACAGGTAGAATCTTTACTTATGTTGGTCTTAGGTGGATTCCCACTAGGAAGACTATTGAAACTTTCATCAACACGGATGATAATGATTTACCATTAGGAAAGGAAACTTGTACCCCTAATAGTGTTATTTGTGCAATTTCTTCATCTTTAAGTGTAGGTACTTCAATGGCTTCTGAACCCATATCTTCCAAGGGTTCAATGAATGTACATATTATACCATCTTCTACACTTGTTTAAACTTCAATTTTTGATTATTTTACAAAATCTTCAGAATAACAAAATATAAAAATAGAAAATCTTCAAAAAGCAAATACAAAAACAAAAAATATCCAAAAACCAAGTACAAAATTAAAAAAATGAATAAAATACCAAAAAGAATCTTCTCGACATGTCTCTTTGAATCGATAACATTTACGTGCCTAAAAATGTCAATTAATATTGACATGGGTGTGTAAATGAAGTTCGAGCAAGAGTTCAAATGATTTCAAAACATGTCTTCTAAAATTTTCTAATGACTTAGGTATAATTCGATACATAACCCGGTCCTCAAAGAAAAGAAAAGTGTACGTTTCAGTGCGCTTTATCTTAAAAAGAATAGAAATCTTCTTAGTCCTCAGCATTTTTTCAAACAAAATTTCTTGCTCGGGACACACGACTTCTAAGTAAATATCACCTTAGGACTCGTTCTTCAATAAAGGAAAGTGTGCAATCATGTACATTTATCCTCACAACGAGAAGATAACAACTTCTCAGACTTGAGTTGACACAAAAAGTCAATTCAAATACATTCAAATTCTTTAGAGATCAAGTAACATTGGTTTTCAATACAGTTGAACATAATTTTCAAGAATTTCTCAAAAGGTTTTTCAAAGTCTTTTAAAATTGTGTGTTCAACACTCCCTCCTCATAATACTTTCAAAAGTCAAATCATTTTTTATAAGTGGATCAATTTTTGAAGGGGAGCTTTTAAAACCAAACGCCTTTTAATGTTGTTGGATACATCTCATAAAACTCAAATTTTATGTATCCAAAACATTCAGTGGATTTGAAAGTGGTAATTTAGTGTCAAACTCACGTGGAGACTGAGCACAATTTTTCAAGACTATATAGATGTCATTTTAAAATCATGTGCTCATTTCTCCTGCACCATTGTACACAAGGTATTCTTGAATACTCATGCGCTTATCTTCGGATAACGTCCACTGAGGAAGGGTTTAGCATTCTAGTACTTATACTACGTGTGTTATACCAAGGCATCTTAACTTCATACTCAACATATTTGTGGTGTTTTATCCTTTTCACAAAAAGGTTATATTTTCTATATGGTGACACACATTTATTGTTAGGGGGAGCAATCAAAAAAAGGTTCCATAATATTCATTCTGCTTAAACATTTTTCTCCCCACACGCTTTTCAGAAAATGTCATTGTAATCAATTGGTATAAAAATACTAAGTGATTTATTATTTCTATAGGGGGAGAAAATGTGATTAAAATGTGATTTAGATGAATGTGATCTTTAAGACTATAAGTGTGTAAATCTTTCCTCCATGTGCAAAACAGTTCCAGATATCGATGCACATGTGTAGGGGGAGCATTTCAAAAGAAAGAAACTCTGAAAGTGTTAAATGTTCTGATTTCTATCAAACACTTTGATTGATTTTCAATGGCTTTATGGTGACGATCAAATACCCAACAACCTATCAACTCACGACGATTCTGAAGTCATAATGTGGTTGATTCGATATAAATATATATAATAAAATATATAAAATACCAAATAGTAATAGTAGTATAGAGAGTATCCCGTTTGATATGAAAATTTACTTTAGGAAAAGTAATCGTTTATCTCTCGGATGTCATATCCCAACGAGAGATGAATTTGAAATCCACGAAAGCGTTTTGTTTGATGCTTAAATATCGTATTTTTAGGTTAGGTATTAGTCATATGCTCCAACCAGAACCGAATGGATCTACCCAAGGACACTACATAGTTAGAAATAGCAATCTTTAGGTGTGATTGGAGATGAATGAGAATAAGGGAATAATGCCGACTAAGGTTGAGCTAACACTGGAACAATCATAACAAGGTGTTGGTAATGACGTCTTGGTAAGCATTGAAGGGGTTAAGAATGAAAAAGAAATGTATGGATAAAGGGTCTAAAGAAAGAAGCCCTCTACAAACATTTAGGCAGAAACCGGGTCAATACATATGCAATCAGTTTTCACAAAGTAGAATTCTAGTATTGAAGAAAGACATCATAGACCCAGTGATACACTACACAACCCTTTCTAGCCATTCGAGTTTCTCTCAAAAGAGACTTGTCTCATTTGCTACGGAGATATACACGTTATCTATTGACATCTCACTCTGAGATTGTTGATATTGAATAGGTGGCAGTTAGTCCAGCCTCCGATTACTAAAACCAAAGTGCACTAATCGAGTCTAGAGCCAAGAGATCAATCTATAAATCTCACTAGGAAACATTTCCTGATAAACACTTGTTGTTCAACATCTAGGACACAAGTGATAACAAAGAGTCCCACGCATTATCCTTGTGATTTTGCTAGAACATCTGAGTGATACTCTTTAGTATTCGCAGTAACGATGGAAATTCTTCCGATGTCAACATCAAACAGCACTGTGGTAGGTGACTTGCTAGATTCTATATGAATCAAACTTGTGATAAATGGATATCGATTTTGGTTTAGTAAATGAATTAACGACTCAATCAGTAAGATAGTAACTAACTGATTCACTCTTATCGTGTTATCTGCTTTAAGACGTTTTGGTAATAAGAACAAGCTAGTACAATGAATCTAATGCATTTGTGTTAGAGGATCTAATACTTCAAGCTGGAAATCCTATCAAGGAGGTTCTTCTAAATTGAACCTACCTGATCACAGGTCGGTCCTCACAGAACTAGAGGTTAACGCTACCAAACATCGACGAATGATAAAGCCATATTCGTCCATACATGTTTATTACTAACCCTAAAATGCAGGTTTAGACGACGGCATAGTAACCTCATTCCAGTTGAGTCAGGTTCACAACCACATGCTCATACTCAAGCTACAAAGACATACTACAAGCATCAAGATTCAAGAATCAAGAAAGCTAAAAATCATACATGTTACTAAAGTTTTCCGCAAACTCTGATATTCAAGATCTTCCTTAAAGATATCAAGATTATCAAGACAAAGATTGTCAAGGGAGATTGTTAGCAAGCTTTCATGATGATGCATAGTATGAGCATGTTGGTCAAGACACAAGATCGCAAGATGGGAAAGATGATAAAGGCACACATGGAAAAGATTTAAAGATCTTGAGATTAAAGACAAAGGCTTAAGATCAAAGATCACACAGTATGAAGGAACAAGCCTACAACAAAGACAGAGACTAAGACTCAAGAGCATAATGAAAATGCAATCTCAAGGAGTTCAATGATAAAGAATTCAAAGACCTCGCTTTAGGGGAGATTGTTAACCTCAAAAATATTAAGTCGAACATGGAATCTTCGGTCTTTATTTTGTATACATTGTAATAGGTTAAGATAGGGGTAACATGCTTATTTATTAAGCTAACTGTGTACATGTTATGAGCTAAAGCCCAACCAAATCCCGAGCCCGGCCCATAAGCATACCATAGGCGTGCCATGTTATAAGCCTATGTATAAATACCCTTCTCCACATAAGGAGGAGGGTTGGTTGTTCTTTCTTTTCTTATAGTGCAATCCAACCTTCTCTTTTTCTCTCTACCTTTTCTCTACTTTCTCTCTCTACATCTCATCTTATTTCTTCTTCTTTTCTATTCAATGTATAATTGTGAAGTAAAGTGATTATTGGTCATGACATATAATGTAATTATTTGAAATCTACTAAAGCACCACGCTTAAAAGGTATTTAAGAAAACATTTCACTCGTATAAATGTTTGTCACAAAGGATTTTGATTCATCCAAATTACTACCATCTCTGAAACACGAACGCCGGGATAAAAATTATTGTCATGATCACACAATTAACCAAATTATCAAATATAAGGTTCTCGTTCTCGTATCAATATTTTTATCTCAAAATGAGTCTTTTAGACGATGGTCATACAACCAAACAAATTAAGTGATAACATTCCTAGGCGAGTTGCTCCTAAGGAGACTAATGACGTAATCCGTCTCATCGAATGTCTTCAAGAATGAAACGTTAAAAGTAACAGGTTTCCATGGTAAAAACAATGTCAATCCACATAGTGGATAAGAAGATAGTTGCGTACAATACGCAAGGTAGGGTCATATACCTCATTAATGCCAGAATTAGCGCGGAGGAAAACGAGTTTTGTGTCATATTATGATCGAAGTATGACAGAGGTAAAAGTACACTTTAAACTGTGAAAGCGAGCTATATGTGCCATAAATGGTCTTCCAATAAGTCGGTTACCAGCTGGAGTTCAACTTCCAGCCAAAAATAAGATGGTTATGACGTATCAAAATATTCCTCCAACAACGCTGTTAGGATAAACTAATCAACCACTGAGTGGTTATGTACTAATCAAGCACTCCTGCTTAAATTTGCAGCCAAAACGGTTATAATATGATGAAATAAGACAGAAACGTGACCGAAATATAAGTCAATGTAAATAACAAATGAATGAACGCCTCTATACTTCGTGCATATGCAGTCCATCTACTGCTTGCTTCGAGTTCTAACTTAAAATATATCGACGAGTCCTTCTCGGGGTCCTATGCAGGGTAGGGGTACGAAGAGTAGTTAGATGTACATCGCAACTCACTTACTGAATCATCAGTGTGTGAAGACGATCTCTAATGATATCCTAGTCCAGGAGGACTAGCAGTTCTGACAACGTCGGTCTAAAAATCAGAATAGTAATATTTGTCAAAGTCTTCGACTAAATCGTATTATATACGGGAAGGTGGGGGATGTGACTTAGCGACTGCGTCTTAGCGAAAATAAAGACGTGCTTAGTCTATTAGGTAATAGAATGGAAAAGATAAAGATTAAATATAAAATGACATATTGGAATATAGGATGAACATGAATGCACAAAATATGAACGCATACGACCAATGCAACTTCAGGTAACCTTGTGCCTATGACTCCACCAAACACGATACTTGGTAACTATTCCTGACATTTCATGATTCTACCTGAATTAGACAGAGTTGATCAAGTTCCGTCTAATTAAAGTCAAATGATGCCATGTCCAGATTAGTCAACTCCTATCATGTTCGGTGTTTTATAAAAGTACTTTTTGGTTATAGTTGTGATTTTTAGTTTTCGAAAACTGGCATTCACTATAACCACAGCTTTGATACTAAATCTGTAACACCGCGCTAAAGCAGAAACACGAAGTGTGACAGCATAAGGCACAAGTACATGATAATAGTACAACACCATACATTAATTAAAACAAAAATAGTACATAATAACAATAATTGTCTTAGCCGAACATCGTCTTTAAAACATAAGTTTATAAGTTCACAAAAGCTTCATCTTAATTTTCAAAGTTGAAAGAGACGACATGATAAGACTTCATGATGCATATGCCTTCACAAGAAACTTATTAATGATCACTTGAAATGCATGAGAAAATGAATCAACTATGAAAATAGTTAGTGAGTGCACGGGTTTTGTGAAAATATAGTAAAAACCTATTTATAAATAAGTCATCATGGTAAGAGTCCTATGAATCTATCCTATTACAAGTCCCGCCTATAAAAGACTTGTAATATAAATACATTCACCTACACTTTCATGATAACGAATAGTGGAACGAGAGGTTGACCGACCTCTAATAGCGCTACCCATAATATTTACACTCCTGAACAATGGAGCTCAACAAGTACATATAAATTGGGTATGAACAGGAACCCAATGGGGGACTTAAACATGTGAGGGGAATGAACAGGATCCCACACACCTAACACTATATCTATGCACCTTACGTATTCACACAGAATACGCAAAGTCTCGATTTAATAAAAGTTACACGTATTAGAATTATAATATGTGAAGATTAATATTAACCAAGTCTTACATATTATAAATATAATATGCGAAGTCGAACAATGTACAAATCATACGTATATCATAAGATGATACGCGAAGTATCAATTCAGTAAAGTCATGCGTATATCAAAATAATAGGCAAAGTCTTAATATGGAAAACGACAGATTTAAAAATTAGTTCATAGTACGCAATATTCCCCAAAATAATGAGCAGTAAAACATGGATCTTACGAATACTCAAAAGCACTTATCAAGTTCAAAAATAGTTCAAATAGTCTAATATAGCTTAAAATGTCCAAAATTTTCAAATTTTCCGAAATGTTCATAAAGCCCAAATAGTCCAAAATAGCTCAAAATGTTTAAATAGCTCAAATTGTCCAAATAGTCCAAAATAGTTCATAAAATAGTAATGATCATGCATTCCACCCCAAAAACATATAAAACATTTAAAAAAATGGGTCTTGAACTCACTTTTAGCAAAGCGATAGCACTAGCAAGAAATGAGCAACGAAAAGTCAAGAAAATAAGACAACGTAAGCCGAGGAAGCCTTAGAAGCAACCTAAAAATAATGTTGCGCCTTAGGACTTATAAATATTAAGCAAATAAATATAAATAAGTTTTTATAAAGTTTTTATAATAAATTAGCATTGTACTTTAGAGTTTTTAGTTTTTATAAAACAATTGGGCCCAAATTATACAAGTTATATACTTACAAGCCCAATATACATGCCTTGATAACGATTTCAGATTTTTATCAACTTCACATGCCTATATCTCCTAATTCGTGAATAGTCTCGATTCGGTTCTTATGTCTACAGAAAGGTAAATGGGTCTATTTTTCTGAAATGTGGGTCCGACCACTTTGGTTTCTAAAAAATAAGGTCAAATGGTTAATGTACTAAAAAGTACCAAAGCTGATTGAATTCCAGATTTCTATAGTCTCGGGAAAACGGCCGTATCTCCTAAACCGTATGTCCGTTAAGTCCGATTCAAACGTCAAAATCTAAGTTAGACAGTCCTCTACATGTTTTATTTTTACCCAAACAGTGACTTCTATACAAATTTTTAGAGTTATAATCAAATGTAATCTGGTGTGCAGTTTCAGACACCCTTTACCATTTATTTTCTAGTACATTCCTCGGGTATCGCCTCGACGAGCGCCACCCGGGGAAACGGAGCTAAAACATAGATCTAGCTCACTATATTTTTCTCTAGTCATCAAAGTCCACAAAATTTTCTAGAATTCATTCACAAGCTACTGATCCAATTCTGTCTCAAATCGAATGTTTCAATTCAACTTTTATCAAGTTTCTAGTCCCAAAATTTCAAGTACAATGTCAATATTTTTACAAATAATCAATAAAGTATATAAATACATTTCAAACTCAGAAAATACAATAAAAATATAAATAATTTTACATGGATATTTAAGAAGAAATCAATGAGCAATAATCTTACAAAGGAAGAAAATGATGACTACAACAAATCAACCAAACTTGTTCTATCTTCTTCAACCCAAACAAAATCTAATCCCAACCAAATGTATACTAGCAAGTATCCTCTTAAAACCATAAGAACATATATTAACCCAACCAAATATTTACTTGTTTGTTGATTTGTGTGAATAACAACCCAAGAATAACAACTAGCACTTGAAACCTTCAATCTTTGAATAAGAATACTAGGCAAAAATTAAATATGAAGTGGTGTTGTTGATGCTAGTTCACGGCAAAGATAAAGAGAGGAAAGGGGTGATATGATATTTGGTTATGAAAAATATGAAGATAATAGAGGGTGATGAAGTACATGCAAATTGTTGATAACATGTGTCCCATTAGGTGTCTTAATATAACACCTAATATGAGTCGTGGCACCATATGGACATGTGTCCATGTGGTTTAGTCGAAGGGAGCACAATATTTAGTTTTTGTGTTATATTTGGTATAAGTGGGTATATTTAGGACTAATGAGTCAAAAGGTATAATGTTGTAAAAGTTTAGACGCGAACACGAAGTGTAAACATAAATGTGAAAAATAAAAATACAACATATAAGGTACAATAGTAAATAATAAAAAATACGTATAGCATGTAGACTAATATTTAGTCTAAAGCTGAGTTCATATTTAATGTACTTTTTACGACGTTCGCGGGATAACCTATCCGGTTACCCGTAAAAATTATTTTATACCAAAAATGAAAATAATAACCTAAAAATATGGATCGTTGGTCGAAAGCACGCTCGTAATCAAGGTTAAATAAAAAGACAATTTAAGCTCAACTTGACCCCCGACATGCACAAAATAATTTACACAAATAAATTTAGTCAAAGACGTTATAACAACTCTAATGGTTGTTAACCTGAACTTGACGGTCATCACATAAGGTAATGGAACCATACCGGTAACGGTTTACTATACATGGTACGGTACCGATACTACGAAACAAGCGAAAAAAAGGCACCGTTGAAAGTCGGTACGGGAAAAAACGGGAAGTCACGATTCCAGTACCGAAATATAAAATTTAAAGGGGTCTCAATTTTTGAGTTACAGTGCCGATCCAAACATTCCTACTCCTTCTCAAAACTTAAAACTAAGAACGAACAAGCCTACATTATAGCTCAGAGATGTCGTACAAAACAATGAGACGTTTTTTGGGATGTTTATTGCACAATTATAGGCTATAGATTATCTTAAAAGTTAAAAATACATTAACGTTATTATATACATCTCGTATTATTATATTAAACAACTCGCTCAAACTAAATCACATTTGTAGACTACAAGATATGATACATGGCTGGAATGGACTTTAAAAAATGATTCCAGCATTATATAAACTATTCTTTTAATGAAAAACGATGCTCAATACGATGTGGTACCAATTTACCAGAAACGGTATCGGAACCGGTCCTGGTACCATTATACTAATCGGTTGAACAGGACTATCACTTTTGGCCAGGAAAAAATACAGTACCTCGAAAACGGTACGGGTTCGATACTATACTAGTATCGTGCTCATCCCTACTTTGTGGATACCTTGCTTTATGGACGGAAAACTTTGACTTTGAAGGACGTGATGAGCACACTAAATTCAAAGCAAATCAAAGAAGGGTCGAAGGCGAAGGAGGATAATGGTGAAGGGTTATACGTGAGGGGAACAACTGATCGCAAATATTCACATCAGTCAATGGTAAAGTCAAGATCGAAGTCATGACGTGGAATACTCAAGTGATATATTTGCCAATCTGATGATCACTTGAAGAGAACCTGTTCGAAGAATAATTGCAAAAAGTTAACATGTTACGTCAAGAAAGATGATCAACTAAGCTTTGGTGGCTCCTTTTATAACAGTTCTGAGGTAATGATGGTGATAAGTATAGAGGCTCTGCTAGACTGGATCATGGATTCAGGAGGTTCATACCACATCACACCTAAGTTAGATTTATTTTTTGATTTCCTTGAATGCGATGGGGGTAGGGTACTGTTGGGTGACAATACGGAGTGCAACATCAAAGGTATTGTCAAGGTAAAAGTACAACTAAAAGATGGGTCAATTTTTGTGTTACACAATGTCAAGAATATTCCTGAATTGAAAATAAACTTGATATCGCTGGGGACTCATGAAATAAAGGGATATACTGTAAAATTACAGTCGGGCAAAATCAAGGTGATTAACGGTTTCAAGGTTATTTTATCTGGAACCCGAAGAGATAATTATGTACACTCTTTGGATGGCCATGTAGTGGCTGGTGAGCTTAATGCCAATGTTGAAGAAAAAGACAGTCTTGCATAGGTTTGGCCCAAAAGACTAGGACATATCAGTGAGGCGGGACTATAGGTGCTGGAAAAGCAGGAGTTGTTTGGCAAGAAGAGTCTATGTAAGCTCGGATTTTATGAGAATTGTGTTTTGGGAAAGTCACAGCAAGTCAGTTTCGATGTAGGAATGCACACTACTCACGAAGTGATAGACTATTTAGACTTATGGGTCCGTCTCAGGTGGAATCATTAGGAGGTAAGAGGTATTTCTTATCTATTGTTGATGATTATTCGAGGAGGGTATGAGTTTATATTCTTATGTTCAAACACAAAGCGTTTGGAAAGTTCAAAGAGTGGAAGCACTTAGTAGAGAATCAGACTGGGAGGATGGTTAAGAAAATGAGAACTGATAATGGTCTTGAGTTATGTAACCAAGAGTTTGAGCAGCTATGCACTGAGAGTGGGATTGCTAGACATTTGACAATTATCAGGATGCCACAACAGAATTAGTTAGCAGAACGGATGAACAGAACACTCGTGGATAAGGTACGTTGTTTATTAATTCATATGGGATTTCCCAAGACCTTCTGAGCGGAAGCGACATGTACGACCGCATATCTTATCAATAGGTCACCATATATACAAACTCGTTTTAGGGTTTTTAGTGTGTAACTTTTGGGAGACGAACCCTAGTTTTCGAAGATGATTTTAGCAGCCTTTGGGCTTGTTTTTAAGATGTCAAAACCCTCTTGTAACAGCCTCAACTGCATGATTTAATCAAGTGAAGTTCATTTATCCCTTATCATTTAATATGTCTATGTGTTTAGGGATAGATTCTTGTTATTCTTCTTTATTTACCATGCAAGGCTAGATCTATTAGTATTTACTTATGATTGTATGAAACTTAGTTTGTAGATCCTTTTAATGTTGCTTTTTTGTGATGGATGTGCGCGTTAGGCTTCAGAAAACTAGCCATAAGATATTAAATTGGCATAGACGTCTAGGGAAACATGAGTGTATAGAAAGGATACCATCAGTAACAGTCTTCATACTACCTTACCCCTAATATGGTTGATCCCTCTTAAGTGTTTGAAATGCATGTAATGTACTCTTAGGTCCTTGTAATAGTCTTCATACTACCTTACTTGTGTGTTGTCTTAACAGAATATTACATAGACGACGGGTTCGTGTAATTCGTTCATGACTTAGGAAATACTTACACAGATCATCACAATGGTGACAAAGCAACAGGATTAGGAAAAGCAAACTAAAGAGTAGTGCATGGTTAAGTAAATACGTTCGTTTACCATATAATTATCACCAAAGTAGTTTAGATTTATAATTAGTTTAATTAGTTGAAAACCAACAACCTCTCAAACCATGATATTCACCTGCTTTTATAAAAATATAAAATACAAAAAGAATCTTCTCTCAACCTCGTAGACCTTTGTTAGATTATGTTCGAGACTTCCTAACCTATTCCCCTAAAGAACGATAACAACCCCCGAGTCTTGCCTATACTACACTACAACGATTAGGTACACTGCCTAAGAAGTTATACAACTTCTTGTTGAAGTCCTACGACGACCCCACATCAAGAGATCTTCAAGGATCAGAGTCGCAAGATTATGAGGGTGTCATAATTCGGGTATGTTTCTAAGGTTTTAAATAATTTTAGAACAGTCAATGGGAAATCTGTTCAAATGCCATTGGATGGGCACTTCAAGTTCTCATTGAAGGATTTCATGTTTAGGGATCGTGATGTTGAAAGGATGAGTAAGGTTTCGTATGCAAATTTGGTTGGGGGCATAATGTACTTGATGGTGCACTAGGCCAGGCATAACATATGCGGTAAGTGTAGTTAGCAGATATTTGGCGAATCCAGGTAAAAATCATTGAGAAGCAGTGAAGTGAATTATGAGTTATTTGCAGGGCAATGCAAACGTGGGTTTGGTGTATGGGACAGATCGTGGAAACCATGTGGACATAACAAGTTTTGTTGATTCAGACTACGCTAAGGATACGGATAAAGTTAGGTCTATCAGTGGTTACACATTTTTAGTACATGGATGTGTTGTAAGTTAGAAGGCAAAGCTACAACACGTAATGGCTCTTTCAACTACAAAGGCGGAGTCTATTGCCCTTGCGGAGGCTATGAAGGAAGCTATTTGGCTAAGGGGACTCTTGGAAGAGTTGGGCGTGTAGCTTAACACTTTGGCAGCTCATTGTGATAACCAAGGTGCGATTCACTTACCGCGGAATCATGTTTTTCATGAGATGACTAAGCACATCAATGTGCGTTATCACTTTATCAGAGAGATATTAAAAGAAAAGACGGATGAAGTTTTGAAGGCAGGTACTAAACATAATGGTGTGGATGCCTTGACGAAGGTGGTACATGGACTCAAGTTACAACACTGCTTTGAGTTGTTGAGTGTTGGTATAGGCTAATATAAACTCTAAGGTGGAAATTGTTACAAGATTAGTGTCTATATTAACACATGGTTAAATCTAGGGGTTGGAGTGTTAATTTTATCATGTTATTAGTCAAGTAGTATTAGGATTCATAAGGAGTCGTTGGATTTGCTTGTATCCTAAGCCGAACCCGTTTTATCTTTCCTCTTTGTTATCACAACCGACATAGATTCCTTGTAGGAGTCGGTTTTCCTCCTTATATCTTATAAATAGGGAGGGGTCTCGTACGCATTCTATCAAGATTAATTAAACAGGTTCTAGTTATATGGGATAATCACATGTGATGTTCTTTACTTTTTCTGTCAATAAACAAGTAAGTCGCATGTGTGTGTTCCTCTTTGAGAACGTCTTTATTCCAATCTAGATTTCTAGGTTATAGGCTTTAAATTACTACAGGCTAGTTATATTCATTGTATGAGGTCACTCAATGGTCGTGGGCCAATTATACTCGTTGTCCGATGGTTTCTCACTTAATTTAAAAATAAGTTACACTAAGTATAAATAGACTCGCTGATAAAAAAATAAACCAGCAACTTCAGCAATATTCACCCTAAAGACATCGTTAAGAAGGCAAAGATAACTTAAAGATATACTCTCTAGATGGTGCAAAGTTAGCTATTATATATAAGTACTAGAAACAGAAAGGACAAATATTCATCAAGGATCGGTAATGCTATGATGATCCTATCAGCTTCCTGATCCAACCAACATAGCATAGCTCAAAATATCCCTTAGATATTTAGACGGGACTTTTCAAGATAGCAAATGAGCGGGATAAAGTGTATCCTCAAGAAAGTAAGACAAGTACGAGTTGTTGAAAAGGGCGAACATTTTTCAAGTCAACATTATTCCTCAAAAGTAATGTTATTGTATTTCTAGGAATAGAGTCATTTAATGGAAGATGTACTTCTCTAGTAAATGATTGACACATTTTAACAAAAAAATAGCATTTACTCTTGTATTTGAACTCGTTATAATCTCTAATCCAATCAAAGACCTAGAGTTCACTTGCAAATTCTTGCCTTTGTTTGAGTTTACTTAATTAGAGAACAACACCTTGATTATTTGATTCATTCAAATAAAAACTATAAGTTAAAAAAATTATCCTTGTCTCTTTATTTTAAATACATTTCTTTCATTGATTTTCACATATTATCATGAACTACATTTCTCTCTGATCGATCATTCAGCATATTCAATGCTAGATGACGAGATCATTTACTCCTATATCAAATCATATGGTCCCTGACTAAATTACCGGCACAATTCAACATATCACTCTTTGACCAATAATGTATTTGCTCTACATGATAGGACCTACTTTTTAGTACTTTTCAGTAGGTCAGGGGGTACCAATAGTAGTACCCTTTTCTATTTTAGCAAAGAGTACATGACAGTACTAGTATCTATTTTTAGGAAAGAGATACATGACAGTACTAGTATCACTCCACTGTCTTAATGAGTTAACAATCAACTAGTCACTTTAAGAAACTCTTGATAACTAGTGGCTGGCTCCCCATCATATGCTAGGTTATATACATGATTTTTTGATAAATGTCCTAAAACGGTTACTAGATGTCTAGCTTCTTTTGTTATGATTGTAATTACATAAATTGTACTGGGTTGATCATGACCGTAAGTAGATCTTACTTTTTATCCATGCATACATCGATCTTGATGAGAGCAAAGTCTATTAAGAGCATAAAACCTCTTTAGTTAAAATCATATGTTGCTTTGGTCCGTTAGGGTTTCTAGGGTTTCCAAAGCACACAATCGAGCTTGGGCCATCTATCGTCTAATAGTCTTCATATCACATCTCTCCATCTTTATCTTCATATCATAAATTTTGTTGAGCTCTATATACAACTGTAGAGTGGCTACAACCTTGACCTAATTTGGGTTTTTGTGATGGTGGGCTCAAGCCCCTTGAATTAGTTGGCTAAAATATAAAAAAATCTTGTTTAAAACAAGTGGATCTATATAAATATGAACTTAAAATAAACAGAATGTAAAGAGTTTGAGCTCGAAAACATATCCACATGAAAAGAATTAGTATCAATAATTTTTTTTTGTTGAATTGATGAATCATATATTAACTTTCAAAATGAATATATACAGCCTCAATATGACCTATTTGTGCAAAGACATAACAAAGCAACCAGATAGATCATATATGAAAATCAAAAATATTTCAATACACTACATTACAATGTGAACTAAAAGCATGTCAATACTAACACACTCCAACACCATTCAATCACCAATTTCACCTAGGACTATATTTCCTACCTACTTTGATCACCCAAGCTACTAATGTAGTCGCATCCTAACACCAGCAACCTGAATGACCAACAGTGTGAGGCCTCATCTCTTCATTCAAACCAACCATCTACTAGTTGGTAAATGACCAACACATGACAACATTTCCAATCTACAATAGCATATACATGCCTTCCAATTAATGCAGCCCCATCCTCACATTTTAAGACATATACCTCTAAAATAGATTGGCATCATCATATGGAAACCATCACCACTCCTTCAAAGGAATATCCCTAAGAGTTTAGACTACATTTTGTTACGCCATTGGTTTAGAATAAGTGTCATAGTTTATTATGTCATATAATAACTATCTTTATTTTATTATGTTTGAGTCTTAATAGGAAAGTGTCGTTATCTTAGGAAAGGTCTTGTATTTGACTTTGACTGGTGCTTTCATTGAGAGCTCTCGTTGAGAGGGATTTCAATTTTGTAGACATCACCTTGAGGACAAAGTGGTTTTCGAATGAGTGGGGAGCGTTACGCCCTTGGTTTATGATAAGTGTCATAGTTTATTATGTCATATAATAACTATCTTAATTTTATTATGTTTGAGTCTTAATAGAAAAGTGTCGTTATCTTAGGAAATGTCTTTTATTTGACTTTGACCTTGCTTTCTTTGAGAGCTCTCATTATGAGGGCTTCCGAATTAGGGTACCCAAAAAAAATGTTCACTAGAGGTATTGTTCATGGATACTAAAAAATTGTTTTTGAAGCTACTATTCATGGCATCGGGTGGTAGCGATCAGAATGCGGAAGACGCACTATCTAAGCTCTTGTAAATGGGTACGGTGGCCGAATACCAGAATGAGTTTGAGATACTTATAAATCAAGTACCATTGATCTCTCAATCTTTACTTAAATCATTTTATATCTCCGAACTTAAATTGGAGTTACACACATTTTAATCCAATTTTCTCCCTCAAAAATAGCATACATATGATATTTTTGATATCAATGGATTAAAATAGCTATATGAGATTTTGAAAACACATGGGAGAAAACGGATATAGCATGATTATTGTCTTGGAACTCTCTGAATGTTCTAAACAAATTTGAAAAACTAGTTGTGTCAAGTTATGTCGGAGATTAATGCGAATGGTCAGTAGATTGCTCACTCGCTCATCTGTTAATTCAGGACGTTAGTAACCGGGCACAATCTTCACCATTTGTACGCTTATCGATATAAACACACTTGACAACAACTATTTTTTTATATCGATTATTATTCATTTGTTTAAAACATTTTCCTTTATACTCCACCTCAATAATAAAACACTTCATTTTGTTTGCCACCCGCAATTATTGAGGGATGGAGTTAAGAGGCCTTGGTTTATTACTGAAGACCCCCTTTTGATCCACCGAATGTTTTGGATACATATAATTTGACTTTTATGAGATGTATCCAACAACATTTAAAGGCATTTGATTTTTAAAACACTCACCCTCATATAATTGATCCATTTAAAAAAAAATGATTCGAATTTTGAAGTATCAAGAGAAGGGAAGTGTGTGGAACAACAATTTTGAAAGATTTTGAAAAATCTTTTTGATAAAATCTTGAAAAATTGTGTTCAACATTTTCAAAAACATTTACTTGAGCTAAACTCAAGTTCGAGAAGGTGAAAGCTTCTCGTTGTTAGGATAAATGCACAAAAATGTACACTTTCCTTTATTTGAAGAACGAGTCCTAAGCTGACATTTACTTAGAAGTCGTATATCCCGAGCACACTTGAAAAGATGTTGGATAAAAATTTGCTCGGGGACAAGAGATTTCTCTTTTTTTTGAAGTTTAAAGAGACACTGATACGTCACACTTTTCTTTTATTTTGAAAATGAGTTGTTATCAAATTTTAATTAACAATCCAATTGACTTGAGCTACAAAACTTTGAATATTTTGTTTGAATAGCTCAAGACCGAAAAGATTTCTCTTTTCGTTGTTAAGGATAAATGCACTGAAACGTACATTTTCCTTTTATTTAAAGCACGGGTTGCAATCTGTCATTTGAATACAAACCAATGACTTGAGCTACAAAACTTTGAATGTTTTGTTTGAATAGCTCAAGACCGAAAAGATTTCTCTTTTCGTTATTAAGGATAAATGCACTGAAACATATATTTTCCTTTTATTTAAAGCACGGGTTGCAATTTGACATTTGAATACAAACCAATGACTTGAGCTACAAAACTTTGAATGTTTTGTTTGAATAGCTCAAGACCGAAAAGATTTCTCTTTTCGTTGTTAAGGATAAATGCACTGAAACGTACATTTTCCTTTTATTTAAAGCACGGGTTGCAATCTGACATTGATTACAAGCCATTTACATTAAATTTAGACAACAACCTTTGGAACCCATTTAAGCACGGTGCTAACGGGTTTGCCAAGTTTTGAAAACCATTTTAAAGTTGTGTCAATTCGATGTAAAGATGTTGAGTTCCAACGAGAGCTTGAAACCGGTGTTTCATTTGAAAAAAACTCTCGTGGAATCAATGGAGATTTAAAATCCTTTTTGATTTTCCATTGATTTTTGAAACTCGGTGTTTCATGTGGAGTTTTAAATCTTGTTGGTGAAGAAAATTTCCATTTATTGTTACCATTTGATGTATCATTCTGAAAATTCATTTTTGAAGCGTTTGAAAATCTTCCATTGTTTTTGGTTTTCAAAGCCAAGTCATTCTTGTTTTGCATTGAAAGCATTTTATTTTGGAATATTTTGAAATTTTTCAAATGATCTTTGCTTTGGTCTCCACACTTGTTTTATCGGTGTAAAACGAGAGTGTGGAGTAACCAAAAACTTGATTATTTCCTTTTAAAGTACTTGTCTTAAAACTCTTTTGAAAAGTAGATGCTTCAAAAGTTTGAGATTCCTTAATTGGCCTCCACACTTGTTTTACCGGTGTAAAACAAGAGTGTGATGTTTCAAAAGATTGATTCTTTGCATTTGAAGCTCTTGTCTTAAAACCCTTTTGAGGAAAAAATGTTTCAAAACTTTGAGATGTCTTAGAAAACTTTCTATCTTTTTGTAAAGAATATGTTATAAACTGAGAAACCCTTCTTGAAAATGGTTTTGAGGATTCACCCATGTGAACCTTTTCCGAAACACTTTCTTTTGGTTTTGAAGATTTTAAAACATTGATGTTCCATTTTTTTCGATTAAGAGAATCAAATGTTACTTTTAAAGCATTATACGAAGTTCTCAACTCATGATATTCTTTTTTACAAGAACGAATATATTGTGATGCCAATTTTGATTCTAAAAACGCAATTTGTTTCAAAAGATGATCTCTTTCGTTGTTAAGTAACGGTGGTTTTCCCAAAATTAAAGAATTATCAAACTTTGTTTCCACACGCTTCCCTTCCCACCCCCCCTCCCCCCCCCCCCCCCCCCCCTTTCCCCCCCCACCCCCCCCCCCCCCCCCCCCCTTTACCCCCCCCCCCATTTCAGATTTTCACGTTGAGTCCTTAAATGATTAAATTCTTTCAAAAATCAATATTTTTCGGCTTTAGAATCGTCAACCTTACGAGCCAATTGTCGTTCAAGAACAACTTTCGTTTTTTCAAGTTTTTCAAAATATGCCGCAAATTTAGCTGTGTTTGTTCGGCAATTCATGCTTGACATCATCAAATTCTTTTGTTTGTTGAGTTAATACTTTTCAAGCTCGACAACTTTGTTGAAAACTTACATTTTCATTTATCCCATAATATTCTCCCCCGAATCCTTTTTAAAGGTCAGAATACAAAATCAACATTTGATCTTGAAAAGGAATCAAATTGATTCTTTTTGAATAATTCAATCTTTCCCAAAATGTTATTGAACTTTGTTTCTGCAAATTCAAACAATTGAGACTTTAGATTTTCTGCCTCGTTTTGTGTTACATTTGAAGTTTTTGTTTGAACCCGCGACTTTTTGATTGAATCAAACAAGCTTTGGTAAGTCAACTTCAAGTGTTCATTCTCCTTAATTAATGACGCCACTTGATGTTCCAACTCAATATTTTTAGTTTCAATCTCATCAAAATTGACCTTGTGGTATATCATATATCATAACACGGGGTCGATTCTTGGACTTTGCTAGTTTCTAGAGAGAGAAACACATGAGAGGTTTTCTAGAGAGAGAAACAAGTGTGTTTAAATGGAAAATGAATAAATGACTAGATTCCTCTTCCAAAGTTGGAAGAGGAATATATATATATAGTTCTTACAATATATCGGGTATTAGTACCCGGTTAATTACCAAAAGTCATACGGTAAACTATTAACTACGAGCTATTAATAAACAGTTTAAAAACACCTGGGTGGCGAGTCTTTTTTCTAAACATCTTTAACAATCTCCCCTGAGGGAGGTCACCCCTAAAAATACTAAACTTAATCACTTCAGTCTTTGGCTCGTAGAGATATGATTCTTCTTTTAATGTCTTGTACGTTTGTGGCAGAGATCTTTTGATTTATCATTGACTTGTCTTTGACTGTGATCTTGAGCTTTCTTGAGATCATCGGCCAAACATAATCTTACATCATCTTGTAATTTATCGCCATTTTGATACACTTGTGAAGATATTATTTGATATCAGAGTTTTGCGGATGCTTTGAAACCTTTATGAGATTCTTCTTAACTTCATATCAAGTGTAGGTCGTGTTTAGCCTATTTGTGAATTGACTTGACATTTCTGTAACTGGAAACTCCAATTTCCATCATCCATCTTTTAATGATTCTGTAATGAAACAGTTAGCAATAAAGGAGAAAATTGATTTGAAACTTCAGTCTTGAGGTTAGATATAGAAAATATTTTTATAACCACTTTGTGAGTTTTGTTGTTGTCAAATGTTCAATACGTCCAATTCATTCCCTGGAAACAAGTGTGATTCACGTAGAATCGCACCATCGTTGCTTTCCAGTTGACACATAGTTGATTCTTGTAGAATCGCACAGTCACCTACAAGAGCTTGGTTTGATGTAGCTCTAGCAGGATTTCCCATCTTCATTGTGAAAATCTTCGTTTCACTCGGATGTTTCTGGCAATATCACAAGGATTAATGCGTAGGACTCTTAGGATAAGGGGTTTGTTTCACGTGTGTGATGACAAGAGAATTCGGATATGTGTCCTAACGATATTTATTTGACGATCTCTTCAGCTCTAGACTCAATAGTGCGTTTTGGTCTATTAATCGGGGCTGGAGCGCTGCCACCTGTTCAATATCAACTAACTCGGAGTGAGAAAGTCAATAGATAATGTGTTTAGTCTCCGTGAGAATTGAAACAGATATCTTTTGAGAGATTCTGAGTGGCTAGGAAGGGTTGTGCATTGCATCACTGGGTCCATGATGTCAATCTTCAATGTAGCAATCTCTTAGTGATTTCTGGCAGCATACGTATTGATCGGTTTTCTGCCTAAGTTTTTGGAGGGATTCTTCCTTTACATCCTTTGCCTTACAATTCTTTTTAATTCTTACCCTTCAATGCTTACCGAGACTTCATGACTAGAACCTTGTTGGGTTATTCCAGTTACTTGCTCCATCTCAGTCGGGCAACTTTTCCCTTATTCTCACTTTTACTGCTTTTATATGTCATAACCTAAGGACTTCTTACACTAATAGTGGATTGTCCTGGTAGATCCCTTCGTTTGTGGCTGGATCATTTGGGATTGTACTAACCTTACCAATCCCTCTATAACTCCAATAAAGTAAAATTTTTTCATTTTTTGGTCGGACTTTTGTTACAGTTCTCTTTACATAAAACAATTGAAATTCAAATTAAAGTACTTATGATATAAATATCATAGCGTTTAGTACCTCGTTCTTTTTTTTCTTCAGAAACGCTCCCCTAAAAATGTGCTTCGGTATTCGACTTGTTTAGCTCGTTTGGGCGGGAGTATATACATTGAGTCCTATATCTCGATTATTATTTATTCACATATTTTAATCACATTTTCTCCTCTTATCAAAAATTTTAAACCCTTTGACATTTTGGATATCAATTGATTTAAATATGTTATAAAACTTGGGAGAAAAGTGTGGCCATAATTCCTAAGTCGTGTAAGAAACATATAACTGTTCCCCCTCAATCGTTGAGGGATATAAATTATTCCTACACTTAATCATCAAAAGATTCACTACTTACTAATGTACAAGATATATTATTCACAATAAGAAAATATTGACCTTTTTATTGTAACGACGATGTCGTCACGTTGTTTTGTTGATCAGCCTGTAGTCAATATCTCTTATTCTTCCTCCAACAAAGCTTTCCAGACTTCGAAAGATCTCCTGATCTTGTAGTCTTTTCTTAATCGTTGTGATGAAGGTCTTTGCTCCTCCTCTTGTCATCCTCTGACCATTTCCTAGTCTCCATGCCTTTTGTACTCGAACAGATGAAAGTCTTTAACCATGTGATCCAGCTTTTCCATGACTCTTGTCAACGTCCCATCACTAAACTTGTGTATCTCATTCAGCCTCATCAACTTTCTCTGATCATTTATGTCTCTGTAGATAACGGCTCTTGGCTTAGGGACAATTGTATAATCTTCTTTGAAGGAATAGTCAGTTGCATCCCAATTAGGATGTTCGAGGTTGAGCTTTGTTTGAATAATCTCTCAATTCGAGCTGCAAGCCTCCAACGTTTCCCTGATGACCAGGTTTCTGATCCACATGTTGACTGCTGTGTGTAGATGGATCTTGTCCGATTTAGACAGATGGTTGAGTTTGTCTTGAATATTGAGTAGATACAGATCTTCAAAATCATTTGGACTGTAGGTTTTTTTTAAATCCTTTTTCCGAGATCTTGTACTCTTTTGTAGTCAGGCTCGGCGAGAATTATCTCTCTCAAGTAGTTGTATCCATATTTTTCGAAAGTCTTGACACGGATCACACTGAGAATTCGCATCTGGGATCTGACTGCTTCACGATCTGAGGGCTCACTGTGTTTGTTGATGTAAAATTGCTTTCTTCTGAACCACCAGTGTGTGATACCATAAGCTGCACTGATGTCATAATCGCGTTCATTTCAAACCAACAAAGACGGATAACTTAAATTCTTCTAGTCCAAAGTCTAGGTAACGAGCGGCTTTGAGCTTGGATATGGATAAGGCAGTTTTTCGTTCTTTGTCACCTGTCAGAAGGTATTCCAGCGTTTTGATTGACCCTCAGGATTATTAAATCAACCTTATTCGTCAGCAGCTTATGGCATCTCTCCAATCTAAAATTAAGAAAGGGACGATTGTTCTGTGAAAGGCTTTAACAAGGTTGAAAGCTGGACCTTCCAAATTAGCTTTGCAGAGCTTCTTCTTTCCTGTTCGTCTGCAGAACCATTGGATGAAGGAACCTATATCATACGTCTTCCTTTGAAGCTTGTTCTTCGCGGGAACTTGATACGTTGTGGCGTATGCATTTGCCCAGTTGTTCTCTGGTTCAGGGAAATCATTCGGGGGAATGGTCCATTCTGGTTCAGGCGTAGCTGGTCTTTCATCTTCTGGAATCGGTTTAAACCATGTAGCAGCCGTTACCTTGGGAATATGAGCGTTATCAGTGTCCTCCAGATCTGAGACATGCCCTTCATCTATGTTTTGTAACGTATCAGAGGAATGTTCGGAGTTCCAGATTCGGGTTCAGGATTTGTTGCATCGAAGAGTCAATAACAGCATCTCTTGTGTCAGTGATTTTGCCTGCAGATGAGTAAGAGTTGGCTATTGTTTGACGCAGATGCATCAGATCCTGTGTTTCTTCGAAACTTGTGCTCATCATCTTTAGTGAGGAGGATGTGCTGACTAGAAGCACCTGAATCGTGTCTTCTCCTTTTTGTTGACTTACCCTGGTTTGATCCAGCTGAAGGGCCTTCATTCATCATCATCATCATCATCTTCTTTCATCATACTATCATGCTTTCTTTTGTGGTCTTTAACCCTGTCTTTAACCTCCTTATCCATGGCATCTTCATCTGCTATTAACGCTTCCATAAGAGCATGGTATAGATGGTAGTTGGCAGGATTTCTGTTTGCAGTCCTGTTCTTATGCATGTGTTTGAAGAGAGCATTCTTTAGATCAAATTCTTCAAGTGTAACTTTATCAGTTGACCTGATGGTTTAGTTGACTCTGTGTCTTCTCACTTGTTCTTTTTGATTCTGATAATCTCTTTTGGACTCTTTTTAGATTCTTGATTCTTGATAGACTCTGGGCCAGGCAGCACAGAGTATTTCTCAATTAAATCTGCAGTGTGTCGTTCAAGAATCCTAAGTGGCATCATCATGTTTTGTTCCGTTGATAGTTATCAAAAAACTGTAGGAACTTGGGATTTAATAGAAGCCAAAACAGTAGCAGAGTGATCAGTCTTCTTTACTTCAAAGGACATATCTTGCTCTAATTTTGCCACTCTTAGCTGAAGGGCGATGAATGGAGTGATCTCTGGGAGAGTTGTGGTGACGGTTTGATGACTGGATCAGGTATGGTGGAATCAGACTCATTTACAACTTTAGATTTCTCCTGATCATCTTCGGTTGGTTTGTCATAAAGAAATTGATCCCCAAAGGGCTATCAGTGCTTCTAGATTTTCATGGACGGACATAGAACCAGAATGACTTTTTGGATTATCTTCGATGACACGTTCATCAGTTATGAGTTTCAGGTTTTCATGAACCTTTAGGTAGGCTGTAGCGAGGAATTCTTCATCCATGTGCTCAGGGTTTGGTCCAGCAAGAGACACATGTACTTTTCCAGAGTCTGATCCAGTCTGGTCTTCTTGCATGGGCTCAAGGTCTGGTCCAGCCAGAGCCTCATGTGCTTTTCTGGTCTGATCCAGCCTGGTCTTCTGTACGAACAGATATCCCTACTCCTGATGTCACTGTGGACGAAGCTACTTCACCTTGTTCTTTGTCACCTTTAGGAGCAGCGGCTTCTGTTCCACTTTCTGTTCTCTGAATCAGTTGTTGATGAAGATTCATGGACCACTTTCTCTGATGTATCATCTTCAGGTTGAGAAGAGGGTCCAGTTGTCGAATCATGAGGTGCTTGATCACGCCTAACAAGGATAAACTGATCCGTAGTACTTTTCTTCTTTGACAGATCGATCAGGGAATGAGCTACTTGTTCTTCGGTTACAATAGCCTTACCCTTGCCCACTACTTCAGGTAGTTTGGGAGTTGTTTCAGATACTGGATCCCTGATCGCTACTCCTCCAACAGGTGCCTGACCTTGTGGCAGAAAGGAAGGATCCAAGCTAAGCTTAATTGCTCGTTCTATGTCAGCATCAGCACCTTCACCTTCTCCCTTTTCTTGATGCGCATCCAAACTCATCTTCTTGGCCAGTTCGAGAGCAGGATCATCACCTTCTCCTTGAGGAACAGGTTCTTGTTGAGCTTCATCATCTTCATCAACAAGTTGGAAAGAAAGCTTCTTTTATAATTTTGTGGAGGCTTACGCTTAGAAGGCTTTTTTGTAGGAGACCTTTAGGTTGTTTGATGAAGTTGGCTTGGTTGGTTTGACTGGAGTAGTAGTTGTGGGCTTCTTGGGTGCACGCTTTGTTGCAGGTTCAGGTTGCTTGCTTGCACTATCCTGTGGTGTTTTCTTCGTATTCTTAGCAACCATTTCCAGATACTTTGGATAGTATGAAGATTGTTGAATGGCTTGAGTAATCAATTGTTTGGGAATCGCCATTCCAAACACTTCATCTGTTTCACCTTTCGAGATAAACTTGAGATTACCTAGCAGAAAGTCATCTCCTGGAAGATGACAAGGAGACTCAGGTCTTTTATGTACATCACTGGTGCTCCCCAAATAGTAGATTATCATCTTAGTAAACCGCCCGTAAGGAATAGGAGAGGAATGCTTTCTTCTTTAGGGTCTTTCCTGGACTGGTTTATGAACTTGCTTGGTGTGAGAAGAATGTCTGAATCCCTTGAGTAAACTCTTCCCATAACAGTTCTGCATGATCAACATTAGTTTGAGTGACAATGCCCCACAACATTTGTAGCACTGGGTACTTGGTTTGTCACCACCAGATGTCTTTCCGGTTAAGCACTGGTTAATCAGTGTTAGAATTGCTCTCCATGGCTGATATACATAATTCACACGTATATTGGAGACAAATTCTACAGGTTCAGGGTACCCCAGCTGATTTACAAAATCATTGGTCGAGTTCTCATATAACAATAGTTATCACGCAAGTATTAAGGCTGCATCATATGAAGCTTTGTACGGAAGAAAGTGTAGATCACTTGTATACTGGAGTGAGGTTGGGGATAGCCAACTCACCGGTCCAGAGTTGATCCGCGATATGACTGAGAAAATTGTCCAGATTAAGAATCGTTTATTAACTGCTCGTAGTCGCCAGAGAAGTTATGCGGATAGAAGACTTAAGCCGTTAGAATTTGAAGTTGGTAATGTGGTATTGCTCAAGGTATCACCATGGAAGGGCGTTGTGCGTTTCAGAAAGTGTGGAAAGTTAAGTCCACATTATATTGGGCCATTTAATATTGTAGCTAGAGTGGGTCCTGTAGCGTATACGTTGGAGTTGCCTGAAGAATTGAAGAGAATTCATAGTACTTTTCATGTTTCGAATCTTAAGAAGTGTCTAGCAGAAGGTGACGTTGTAGTTCCGATGGAAGAAATTCAACTTGATGACAAGTTGTATATGATTGAGGAACCAGTAGAAATTGTTGATAGAGAGGTCAAGCGACTTAAGCAGAGTCAGATACCTATAGTTAAAGTTCGTTGGAATTCGCAAAGAGGTCCAGAGTTTACTTGGGAACGTGAGGATCAGATTAAGAAGAAGTTCCATCATCTCCTTACAAGTAAAGACAAAGCAATGAGAGTGGATGAGACGAGCTGAGTGCCGGGACGTCACTCCCTAAAGGTGGGGAAAATGTAACAACCCGAGTTTCAGGTCAACATCTATCCTTAGCTAAGATAGTTATTTTTAATTACGTAAATAATTATAGTCGTTATGTTATATGTGGTTGATTAGAATTTCCATTTATTGGTGAATTTCATTCCGTGATTTAGTTTCTACTTGTTTTTAGCATTTAAGAAAGTTAGAAAAATTTATTTTATTGCTCCGAGAGCGTAAATACGTTAATTTTGTATTTTTCGTCGTTTCCCCGAGTTTTTATAAAAACCGTGTCTAAAGGTCGTGTTTTACGAGGTTTAACGTTTTAATGAAGGTTTTAAACTATATTTAGTGGGACGGATTTAAAATATTTACAAACGTGATGTTACCCGTGTTTAGTCGACTAAATAACGAAAATATAACCAATTTGTATTAAACTTGCAAGGACTTATGAAAGGAGGGACTAAAGGTGTTAAAGTGTTAAACTTTCTTTCTATATATACTAGCAATTACACACATACATATTTCTTTTACAAAATTCATTTTTCTTGCTCCTCCTCTCCCCTTGCCGTTCGAAATACAACCCACACACATAAATCATTGCCAAAAATTTGTTACTTACATGCATTTAAATCCGATTATACCATATTAATCCTTGTTCAATTCTCTACAAATCCCACTAAAGAAACCTCACATGCAATGAGTATTTAAGAAGTTGGGTTTTTGGTCAATTTCTATTGATTTGGTGTATAAGGAAGTTTTTCTAGTTGGTAGATTGTTGTTATATTGAAGTGGTTTGGTTTGAAAAGGTTGTTTGGTTTGGTCCTTGTGTTCGTCCGTACGGTTTGGTTAAGGGGGAAGCGAAGTCGAGTCTTGTTATTGCTTTGTGAGTGTTTACTTGTTGTTATTTGTTGATTAATTAGATGGTTATTACCTATATGTGATTGTAGCTAGTTAATTCAAGTGTAAAATGGGTTTGAAAGTATTTCAAGTATGAACATGAGTTTGATAGTCTTAGTACATGTTTTTAGGCTAGTTAAACATGTTGAAATGGTTGGATTTTGGTAAAAATGTGTTTCGGTATGACTTTGTGTTGACTTTTGTTGACCAGAAAGTTTGACTTGACCATAGCATGTCGAGAAATTTTTGAAATCTAAATTAGGCTTTTGAATATGGTAAAGGATGTTCTAAGGTCCGTTTTGATATATGGTAGGCCTTGTAACTCCTAAAAACGAAAATTTTACGGCCGAGTCAAGTTTGAGTTATTTTTGGGTAAAAAGTCAACTACGAAGTTTGACTTTTGAAAGTCAAACTTGCGTATACTTTTGAATATAGTTTATAACAAGCAAACAATTCGTAATGTTAGTTAAACTAAGGTGAAATGATAAGTTTGGGTTATATTATCTTTACTTTCGGCAACTTTCTAAAAATGGAAACTTTATTGAAAACGTTGTGATATTGTTAAGTAAGTCAAAGAGAAATGTTTTGCGTCGCACTGAGAGATCTATTGGGTTTGACAACCCTGTCCGGGGTTTGAATCCTTGTGACTACCCCGTCAAACGGACATTTTGTTATTAGAAATTAGTAGGTATATGACAATAATACCTTGTTTGGGGCACCTTTTAGCATATGAAATACCATATGTTTTGTTAACGTTCGGTGTCATGAGCTTATTGCGTGAAAGAAAAGAAGTTGCTATACATTGAATTTGTTGCTTTGTTTTCCCGAGAACTAATAATGTGTTCAAAGGTTTTTACTTATTGATAAATTTAAACTCTATGAATTTCACTCAACTTTGTTGTTGACGTTTTAAACATGTTTTATCCCAGGTAACCAAGGCTGAAGGCAACGATGGCGTAGAGGTGTCGTGCGTGTGGTGATGGATTTTATGGAAAGACTTCTTGTGTGTTTCGGTCTTTCAAAAACAATATCTCATGTGGTGTTTAAAACAATGTTTTTTATTTGTAAACAATTTGTTTTTCATGGTTTGTAATAGACGGTGGTTACGATTCTGTGGGACCTAAACGCACTTTTAACTCTGAATAATTTTGGAACACATGTTTGGTAAACGTCTTATTTGAGTCGTTTTCTATTATCGTGGTGACGGATGCTATTTAGTAACACCAAATTGCTAATTTCCGCTGCGCAATCCGATGCCCCTCGGGGCGGGTGTTACAGATTGGTATCAAGAGCTTCGGTTGTAGAGAACTAGGTTGTTTTCAAAACTTGGATTGTAGTCATTTTAGATATCAAAGTAATGTCAAGAGTCTAAGATTGTAAGGAACTAGGTCGAGTCTTTTGAAAAACCTAAACTATGACGCTTCTACACGCACGCCGATACTCCTCGTTGCCATTGGTTACATGTAAGGTACATTTATTAATTGTTACGTGTAAGTATATTTATGTATGTATTATATGTGTGATTGGTTAAGTATGGATATTTATGCATGTGTTGGATGCATAAAGTATTAGGTATGGGTGCATTTGTGCATGTGTTGTATGCATGAAATGTCATGTGATTATATGATAACTACTATTATATATGTTTGAAATATAATTAAGATATATGCGAATCGAGAAGGTCGCGAATTGTAAAATTTTGTTGTTGCGCTTTGATGCGAACCGTTATTTTAATGATAGTATTATTATCGGAATGCTATTGAATGATAATAATAAGAAGTGATACGCTATTAAGTAAGTATTATATGATATTTTCTAGATTATCATGGTGAATGTGATTCCTCCCGATCATGATCATGATGTACCCGTTGTTGAGCCGAATCAACATGATGATGCTCCTGTTGTTCCCGAACCTGTCTTAGAAGATGAAGACGAAGACCCGGAAGAAGACGAATTTGAGGAAGAAGAAGATCCTCAAGAAGATGAAGATGATATGGAGATCGACATTGAGGAAGATGAGAATGAGCCAGAGTTGACATATCCTTACGAAGAGGTGGATCCTCTTAACCATCCATCGCCTGCTTCTGAGTCTGAACTTGATAATGAGATTGAGGTTGAGAATCCAATTAAGCATGAGGATGAGACTGTTCCTGTTAGTGTCTATGAGGTAGGTGAATCGTCTACTGCCGCTATTCCTCAAAAGGATGGTGATATATTGCTACCTGGCTTCATGAGACGGGATATTGACTCTCTTTTTGGTCGAATGGTCAATTTTTTAGACGATCGTGTGGACGCAAGATGGTACATGCATTGGTCAAGAAGAAAGGAAAGGCAAAGGATAAGTTTTATGGTAAGTTGATTTTATATTTGGGTAATGAAGTGCGTTCTAGTATGGAACAAGGAACTCCTGCAATGGAAAAGTTGGTTGAGAAGCTAGGTAATGTTGAAGAAAAAGCTGAGTGTAAGAAACTTAAGAAGGAACTTAAAGAAGCAAAGTTGAGTAACACATTCCTTCATATGCAGAATGAACGAGTTGTGAGAGATCTCTATTAGACTGGAGTTCAAGCTCATGAGTTCTATCAAGAGATGATTCGTAGGGGATTTGTGTTCGAAGAAAGACCGAATAAAGCTATCAATGTTCCAATTGAAGATGAGAAGAGTCCTTTGTCTGAGCCACAAGGATTTCCTCATGATGCTTAGTAGTCTAGTTTCAATTGTAGTTTCGTTTGTTGTGTAATCACTAAACTGAGTCCTTAGTTAGTAGAATTGATGCTATTGGTTGTAACGATTTGTGTCATTTCATGTAACTATGTATTAACTCTTTTGTGATGAAAAATGAATGACTATCTTTTGATTACTACTTAATGTTGTGTGATTGTTGTTGTCGTTGATTTGTCATTGTATCATGTTATGAGAATATCAAGTTATGAATGCTTATCAGATTGTTTTTTGTGTGACGTGACAGAATCATGCCTCCAAAGTCTGCACCTATGACTCAAGCTGCTATTCGTCGATTGATTAAGGAAAGTGTTAATGCCGCTATTACTACTGAGCGGGAAAGGCAAGCAAAGGTCAGGAACGATGCTAGTGGATTTGGGCCAGTTAGGGGTCGAGACACTGCACCTGCTATTCGTGAGTGCACTTTTGCTGGGTTTATGAAGTGCAATCCTGCTGTCTTTCATGGGGTTGAAGGAGCTGTTGAATTGCGAAGATGGTTCAAGAAAACTATAGTGTTTTTGAGATTAGTGAATGTGCAGAGGGTAAGAAAGTGAAGTTTGCCGCTGCTATATTGGAAGGACCAGCTTTGACTTGGTGGAAAACTAAAGTTGCAACTATGGGTTTGGAGACTGTGAACCGAATGCCTTGTACTGAAATGAAGCAACTGATGATTGCTGAGTTTTGTCTAATAGAAGAGATACAACGTATGGAGCACGAGTTGTAGAGCTTGAAAGTTAAGGAGTATGACATTGTTGCTTATACTCAGAGGTTCAATGAGCTTGCATTGATGTGTCCGAGAATGGTTGAACCGGAAAGAGTAAAGGTTGATGCTTATATCCGAGGTTTAACGGATAACATCAAGGGTGAAGTGACATCTTCTAAGCCTGCTGATCTGAATGAATTTATACGTATGGCTCACAAGTTGATGGAGCAGAAGTCGCAAGCCATAAATGAAAGAATTTTAGAAAGTAAGAGGCAAAAGTGGGAGAGTCTTCAAAGTGGAAATAGTAGTGGTAAGGGAAATCAAAAGGATAAATCTCGTCAGACTTTGCAAAATAACCAAAAGCAAGGAAATGCGTAAGCCATGGTTACCGCTCCTACTCAAGGAAAGCTTCCTTTGTGTGAACGTTGTTTTACTCGCCATGTTGGTCAGTGTACGATCAAGTGTCATAAGTGTGGGAAGGTTGGACATAAGTTGAGGTACTGTAAGGAGAAGAGTGTTGCTACGGGTGCTAACGCTCAACCTGTTTGGACTTATTATGATTGTGGTAAGCAAGGTCATACTAGGAACCGATGTCCAAAGAAGGTGAAGCAAGAAGAAGTTGGAGAAGTTCGTAGTCGAGCTTATGCTATTAAGGACGCTAAGCCAAAAGGTCCGAATGTGGTTACTGGTACGTTTCTGCTAAATAACCGCTATGCATCTATTTTATTTGATTCAGGTTCCGATAGAAGTTTTATGAACACTAGATTTAGTCCATTGCTCGATATCAAATCGATTAAAATAGATGATAGTTATGAGGTAGAGTTAGCTGATGGAAGGGTAGTTAGTACGAACGTTATTTTGAAAGGTTGAACTTTAAGTCTAGTGAACCATGTTTTTGAAATTGATCTTATGCCGATTGAGCTTGGTACGTTTTACGTCATCATCAGTATGGATTGGCTTGTCAAGCACGATGCCGTTATCGTCTGTGGCGAGAAAGTTGTTCATATACCGTATAAGAATAAGACGTTGATAGTCGAAGGTGACAAAGGTGTGTCTCGATTAAAGGTTATTTCGTGTATCAAGGCCCGTAAGTACGTCGAGCGAGGTTGCCATTTGTTTTTGGCACACGTTACGGAGAGCAAGTCGAAGTAGAAACGAATAAAAGACGTGCTTGTAATTCGTGACTTTCCTGAGGTGTTTCCTGAGGAGTTGCCAGGACTACCACCGCCGAGGCAAGTAGAGTTTCGAATTGATCTAGTACCGGGGGCTGCACCTGTTGCACATGCACCGTATAGATTGACACCGTCTGAGATGAAAGAGTTGTTGGTACAATTGCAAGATCTATTAGAGAAAGGGTTTATTTGTCCGAGTTCATCACCGTGGGGAGCATCATTTTTGTTTGTAAAGAAGAAAGATGGATCTTTTAGAATGTGTATAGATTATCGCGAGTTGAACAAGTTAACTATCAAGAATTGTTATCCTCTTCCAAGAATTGATGATTTAATTGATCAACTGCAAGGTTCGAGCATGTATTCTAAGATCGATCTGCGATTAAGATATCACCAGTTACGCATTAAAGAGGAAGACATCCCGATTACTGCATTGAGAACTCGGTATAGTCACTTTAAGTTCCAAGTAATGCCATTTGGATTGACTAATACGCCTGCTATGTTTATGGATTTGATGAACCGAGTATGCAAGCCATACCTTGATAAGTTCATCATAGTGTTCATCGATGATATTTTGGTTTATTCCAAGGACGAAGAAGAGCATGAGAAGCATTTGAAGATTATTTTAGAGCTGCTAAAGAAAGAGAGATTGTACGCCAAGTTCTTGAAGTGTGATTTTTAGCTAGATTCGGTACAATTTCTGGGTCATGTGATTGATCGTAGCGGTGTTCATGTTGATCCTGCCAAGATCGAAGCTATTAGGGGTTGGGCTGCACCAACGACGACGACAGAGGTGAGGTAATTTCTTGGATTGGCTAGGTATTATAGGAGGTTTATTGAAGGATTTTCTTTGATTTCTAAGCCACTGACTAAGTTGACTCAGAAAAATAAGAAATACGAGTGGGGAGAAGAAGAAGCTTTTCAAACGTTGAAGCAGAAGTTGTGTAGTGCACCGATTTTAGCGTTGCCCGAAGGAACTGAAGATTTCGTGGTATATTGTGACATATCTCTTAAGGGTTATGGAGCCGAGTTGATGCAAAGAGAGAAGGTGATAGCGTATGCTTCTAGACAATTGAAAGTCCATGAAGAGAACTACACTGCTCACGATTTGGAGTTGGGAGCCGTTGTTTTCGCTCTTAGATTATGGAGACATTATTTATATGGAACGAAGTGTGTGGTTTTCACTGATCACAAGAGCCTGCAATATATTCTGAATCAGAAAGAGTTGAACTTGAGACAACAAAGGTGGATTGAGTTGTTGAGTGATTACGATTGTGAAATTCGGTATCATCCTAAAAAAGCGAATGTTGTAGCTGACGCCTTAAGTCGGAAGGAAAGGGATAAGCCATTACGTGTCCGAGCTTTGATGATGACTGTTCACAATGAATTACCTAAGCAGATTCGTGAAGCTCAAAAGGAAGCAATGAAAGGAAAGAATGTAAAGGCAAAAAAATTAGGGAGATTGATTAAGCCGATATTTGAATTTCGCCCTGATGGAACGCGTTGTTTTAAGAATCGTATATGGATACTGCAATACGGTGGATTAAGAGATTTGATTATGCATGAGTCACATAAATCCAAGTATTCTATCCATCCGGGATCAGATAAGATGTATCAAGATTTGAAGCCGTGGTATTGGTAGCCGAATATGAAAGCAGATATTGCCACGTATGTTAGTAAGTGTTTAACTTGTACAAAGTTTAAGACTGAGCACCAGAAGCCGTTTGGGTTGCGGCAACAACCTGAGATTCCTGTTTAGAAATGGGAAAGGATTACTATGGATTTTATGAGTGGGTTGCCGAGAACTCCAAGTGGGTATGATACGATTTGGGTTATTGTCGACCGATTGACCAAATCAGCTCATTTCCTGCCTATGAAGAAAAAGGATACTATGGAGAAACTTACGCGACTGTATTTGAAGGAGATAGTGTGTAGGCATGGTGTACCTGTTTTGATTATTTCAGATTGAGATAGCCATTTTATGTCAAATTTTTGGAGGTCGATTCAAAAGGCGTTGGGGACAAATTTGGATATGAGTACCACTTATCGCCCTCAAACGGATGGTCAAAGTGAGAGGACAATACAAACATTGGAAGATATGTTGTGTGCTTGTGTGATTGACTTTGGAAGTGGTTGGGATTGCCATTTGCCATTGGTCGAGTTCGCATACAACAATAGTTATCACGTAAGTATT
The DNA here is from genome assembly GCA_026074375.1 of Tanacetum coccineum. Lineage (NCBI taxonomy): Eukaryota > Viridiplantae > Streptophyta > Magnoliopsida > Asterales > Asteraceae > Tanacetum > Tanacetum coccineum. The sequence goes on along the minus strand of BQNB010032368.1, from coordinate 4,799 downwards.
AAGGTCGTACCATATGAAGCTTTATACGAAAGAAAGTATAGATCGCCTGTATGCTGGAGTGAGGTTGGGGATAGCCAACTTACCGGTCCAAAGTTGATCCATGATACGACTGAGAAGATCGTCCAGATTAAGAATCGTTTGTTAGCTGCTCGTAGTCGCCAGAAGAGTTATGCAGATAAAAGACTTAAGCCGTTGGAATTTGAAGTTAGTGATATGGTATTGCTCAAGGTATCGCCATGGTAGGGCGTTGTGTGTTTTGGAAAGCGCGGAAAGTTAAGTCCACATTATATTGGGCCATTTAAGATTCTAGCTAGAGTTGGTCATGTAGCTTACACATTGGAGTTTCCTGAAGAATTGAAGGGAATTCATAGTACTTTTCATATTTTGAATCTTAAAAAGTGTTTAGCGGAAGGTGATGTTGTAGTTCCGATAGAAGAAATTCAACTTGATGATAAGTTACATATGATTGAGGAACCAGTAGAAATTGTTGATAAAGAGGTTAAGCGACTTAAGCAAAGTCAGATACCTATTGTTAAAGTTCGTTGGAATTCGCAAAGAGGTCCAAATTTTACTTGGGAAAGCGAGGATCAGATTAAGGAAAAGTACCATCATCTCTTTACAAGTAAGGACAAAGCAGAGAGAGTGGATGAGACGAGCTGAGTGCCGGGACGTCACTCCCTAAAGGTGGGAAGAATGTAACAACCCGAGTTTCAGGTCAACGTCTATCCCTAGCTAAGATAGTTATTTTAATTACGTAGATAGTTATAGTCGTTTATGCTATATGTGGTTTGATGAGAATTTTTATTTATTGGTGAATTTCATTCTGTGATTTAGTTTCTATTTGTTTTTAGCCTTTAAGAAAGTCAGAAAAAATTATTTTACAGCTCTAAGAGCGTAAATATGTTAATTTTGTATTTTTTGTCGTTTCCCCGAGTTTTTGTAAAAATCATGTTTAAAGGTCGTGTTTTACGAGGTTTAACGTTTTAATAAAGGTTTTAAACTATATTTAGTGGGACGGATTTAAAATATTTACAAACGTAGTGTGACCCGAGTTTTTGGCCGAATGTTATTTATAAAAAGGATGCTTTGTACTAGTTTTAAAAAGAGAAATGAGATGGAGGGACTAGAATTGCCAAAAGTTTAAACCTATCTTCTATAAATAGAACCATTTATACACACATAAACACTTTATGAAAATTTGTCTTCCTTCCTCCTCTTTTTGTCTCCACGACCGGCCACCACCAACAACACCCATTTTCGGCTAAAATTTTGACATGCAATTAAATCCGATTATACCATATTAATCCTTGTTCAATCCTCTACAAATCTCACTAAAGAAACTTCACATGCACTAAGTATTGAAGAAGTTGGGTTTTTGGTCAAGTTCTATTGATTTGGTGTATAAGAAAGTGTTTAAGGGTGTTAGATTAGTGTTGTTTTGGTGCTAGTTGTTTGGAAAAAGGTTGTTTGGTTGTTCTTTGTGGTTCGTCCAATTCTAAGCAACAAAAGGGAAGCGAAGTCGAGTCTTGTTATTGCTTTGTGAGTACTTGTTTATGTTTATGTCTTGATTTATTTGATGGTTATTACATATATAAGATTATAGCTAGTTGATTCAAGTGCAAAATGGGTTTGAAAGTACTTCAAGTATGAACATATGTTTGATGGTTTTAGTACTTGTTTTAGGCTAGTTAAACATGTTAGAATGGTTGGATTTTGGTACAAATGAGTTTTGACATGACTTTATGTTGACTTTTGTTGACCAGAAAGTTTGAATTGACCATAGCATGTCGAGAAATTTTTGAAATCTAAATTAGGCTTTTAAATATGATAAAGGATGTTCTAAGGTCCGTTTTAATATAAGGTAGGCATTGTAACTCCTAAAAATGAAGATTTTACGACCGAGTCAAGTTTGGGTCATTTTGGGGTAAAAAGTCAACTACGGAGTTTAACTTTTAAAAGTCAAACTTGCGTATACTTTTGAATATAGTTTATAACAAGCAAAGGGTTCATAATGTTAGTTAAACTAAGACGAAGTTCTAAGTTTGGATTATATTATCCTTACTTTCGGCAAGCTTTCTAAAAACGGTAACTTTATTGAAAACGTTGTAATATTGTTAAGAAGATTAAAGCGAAATATTTTGCATCACACTTGGAGATTCTAGTATATGATTGTGTATACGTAATAGTGATATGTATATGTATATGCAAGTATGCAATATATGATATATTATACTTTTAGTCACGTGCCGCTATATATGTACTATATAGGTCGCGGTTGAGACGTGAAGTTTATTACATTTGTTGAAGTTGATTGATTGGATCATTTGCTTAAGGTGAGTTCATAGCCTCACATTAAATTCTTTTAAATGTTTTAAACCCGCGAACATGTTTTTTTTATAAATCGAACACTTATGATTTTATGGTATGCTGGACCCGATATGAGATTGTTTCCGCATAAGTTGCTATTGTCGAAGTCCCTTATTTCATGAACTATTAATTGCCTATAATGGGTGAGGGCTAATGCATTAAATAGATCTATTTGGTTTGACAGCCCTGTCTGTGGTTTGAATCCGTTGGTGAACACCCTGTCAAACGGACATTTTGTATTTAGAAATATAGTAGGTATATGACAATAATACCTTGTTTTGAGGCACTTTAACATATGAAATGCCATATGTTTTGTTAACATTTCGGTGTCATGAGCTTATTGCGTGAAAAAAAAGAAGTTGCTATACATTGCATTTGTTGCTTTGTTTTCCCTAGAACTAATAATGTGTTCAAAGGTTTTACTCATTGATTTATTTAAACTTTATGAATTTCACTCAACTTTGTTGTTGACGTTTTAAACATGTTTTATCCCAAGTAACCAAGGCTGAAGGCAACGATGGCATGGAGGTGTCGTGCGTGTGGTGATGGATTTTATGGAAAGACTTCTTGTGTGTTCCGGTCTTTCAAAAACAATGTTTTAAGTTGTGTTTAAAAACAATATCCTTTATTTGAAAACAATTTGTTTTTCATGGTTTGTAATAGACAGTGGTTGCGATTCTGTGGGACCTAACGCACTTTTAAACTCTGAATAATTATGGAACACATGTTTGGTAAAACATCTTATTTGAGTCATTTTCTATTATCGTAGTGAAGGATGCTATTTAGTAACACCAAATTGCTAATTTCTGCTGCGTAATCTGATGCCCCTCGGGGCGGGTGTTACAGTATTATCCCATGATCCAACCAGAACCAGAGAGATCTACCCAGGGATATTCCATAGATAGAATAGAAGTCCTTAGGTATGATGGAGTTGAATGTGAATGGGAAAAATGTTATCCAAGGCATGAGTTATCATCGAAACAAACCCAATAAGATAATAATGAGAACGCGTTGGTTTAACATTGAAGGGATTGAAGAATGAAAAAGAAATGCATGGATAAAGGGTGAAAACAAAGAAGCCCTCCAAACAAACTTTAAGCAGAAACCGAGTCAATGCATAATCTATCGGATATCACAAAGATGATATTTGGTATTGAAGAAAGACGTCATGGACCCAGTGATGCAATGCATAACCCTTTTCCAGCCTCTCAAGATTCTCTCAAAAGAATTCTTGTTTCATTGTCACGGAGATTAAACATATAATCTATTGACATCTCACTTCGAGATTGTTGATATTAAAAAGGTGGCAGTCTGCTCCAGCCTACGATCACTAAAACCAAAATGCACTAACTGAATATAGAGCTAAATGAGATCAAATCATAAATCTCACATAAGACACAAAAGTACATTTGTATTAAACATCAAAGATACAAAAAGTACAAGAGTCGCTTATATGTTTATGTGACATTGCATGTCTTAGTGACATTGCCAGAACATTCAAGAGTGATACTTAAATTAATTATTTCACAATGATTGAATGGAAATCCTACCAGTGCTAACATCAAGCAAACGCTAAACGTAGGTCACTAATTTGAAAATGATTACTTAATGATTCAATTTAGTGTTAACTAGTAATCTAAGTGATCTAGTAGTTATTGTGTTATTTCGGAATTTGTTTTCGAAAAATACAAACAACATTTTCTTGATTTATTCAAGTAAAGTGTTGGATTACCAAGGTTATTTATGATGTCACAAGATTGATGGAAGAGATTGTTACTATTCTTATATTGCTATATTCATCTTCAAACAACGACAGCAAAAACATATCTACCTCCTTCAAGCAAGTACATTATCATATCCATGCCTTTATAATTCATACTCAAGGATCAAAGATACACTTCCGCAACTCTGATAATCAAAGAACTTCCTCAAGTTATCAAGCTTATGTTCAAGACAAGAGTTCTACATGAAGAAGATTGCTAGCTGTGAAGAAAAGTATGAATATGTTGGTCAAAAGCTTAAAAAGACAAATCAAGATGGATTTACGGTAAGTATGTTGGCAAAGCAATGATGATACGGAAAGATCTCAAAGGCAAAGACGAAGGAAAATGAAAATATCAAGATTAACATGATTGGAACGAGACCATTGTTACACAACAAGACTAAAGACAACGAGCATTAAAGATCAAAGATCGAGGTCACATAAGAGATCTCAATGATCACCCTTTAGGAGGAGATTGTTAGGAATAGAAAGTGTTGATCATTAATGTAATCAAAGAGAGATCTCAATGATCGTCCCTTAGGGGGAGATTGTTAGGAATAGAAAGTGTTGATCATTAATGTAATCAAAGAGAGATCTCAATGATCGTCCCTTAGGGGGAGATTGTTAGAAATACAAAAAGTAACGATCTTATTGAGATAATAGTCTTGTA
>BQNB010032367.1:39413-53230 GCA_026074375.1 Tanacetum coccineum | reverse complement strand
AACACAACATCACATACCGACCGTGGACATCAGTAAAGGGCCAGATCCTAGCAGATTTCCTCGTGGAGAAACCAAAGGAAGCCTCAGCGAACACGTTAGAAAAGGAGGCCCGCAAGAACCATGGACGCTATTCACGGATGGTTCGTCATGTATTCATGGTTCGGGTCCGGGTCTGATACTAACAAGCCCAGATGGGGCAAAGTTCACCTACGCGTTAAGGTTCCAGTTCACCGCCTCTAACAATGAGGCAGAGTATAAGGCATTATTAGCTGGGCTGCGTATCGCATCACAGATGGGGGTACGCAATGTACAAGCAAGTGTCGACTCTAAGCTCATGGCAAATCAAGTTCTAGGGACATATATCGCTAAGGAGGAAAATATGATCAAGTATCTAGAAAAGGTAAAAACCCTAGTGAGCGGCTTTGCTAGTTTCTCAATAAGCCAGGTCCCGAGAAGCCACAACAAAAAAGCAGATGCCCTGAGCAAAATTTCATCAACCAGTTTTGCACATTTGTCAAAACACGTCCTGGTCGAGGTACTTCAAGAAAAGTCCATCCAAAAGAAAGAGGTGGTGGCCATGGTGGAGGAAGAAGGCCCAACCTGGATGACACCCATAACAGAGTACCTAAAAGATGGGGTCCTCCCAGATGACAAGAAGGAGGCTAATAAACTCCGCATCAAAGCCAGATAATATGAGCTGATGGAGGGAATCCTATATAGACGCTCATTTTTATGGTCGTGGCTTAGGTGTGTCAGGCCGCTCCAGGCGAACTATGTGATTAGAGAAATACATGAAGGGTCGTGCAGCATACATGCTGGACTGCGATCCGTGGTCGTCAAAGGCATGCGGTCCGGATATTATTGGCCAACCATGCACAGAGACGCACGTGACATGATACTCAAGTGTAAAGATTACCAACTACATAGGCCCGTGCCAAGAAACCCTCAGCAGCCGCTGACTCCAATCACATCCCCGTGGCTATATTACAAATAGGGAATCGACATTGCGGGTCCTTTTCCGGAAGGACCTGGGAAGGTCAAGTTCTTGATAGTCGCCATGGATTACTTTACAAAATGGATAAAAGCAAAGGTCCTGGAAACCATCAGTGGTGGTCAAGTAAAGAAGTTTGTATATGACAATATAGTGTGTCGCTTTAGGCTTCCAGAGAGAGATAGTTTCAGACAACGATAAGCAATTCAGTGATAACCCGTTCAAAGATTGGTGCGAGAAGTTAAATATCACACAGCGCTTCGCCTCGGTAAAGCATTCGCAGTCCAATAGGCTTGTGGAAAGAGCGAATAGAAGCCTAGGAGAAGGAATCAAAGCTCACCTGGGCGAAGGAAACAAGAAGTGGATAGAGGAAATCCCTCATGTCCTTTGGGCTCACCGTATATTGATCAAGCCAAGCAATGGGGACACTCCCTTCTCTTTGACTTACGGCACGGAAGCCGTCATACCCGCGGAAATCGAAATGCCAACATACAGAACTGCGGTAGTAGATGTAATGCATAATAATGATGAAATTAAGCTAAACTTGGACCTACTGGAAGAAAGACGTGAACGAGCAGCAATCCATAAAGCTAAAGCGAAGTCAAAAATGACGAGGTATTACAATGCTAGGGTTTGTGGTGTCACTTTCAAGCCTGGGGACTATGTCTACCGTAGTAATGAGGCAAGCCACGCCATGGACAAAGGAAAGCTTGGACCAAAATGGGAAGGACCTTACGAGGTCACAGAAGTACTAGGCGATGGAGCGTACAAGCTAAGGTCTATGGACGGAGCGGTTCTTCCGCGGACGTGGAACATTGCCAACCTCAAGAAATTTTATCTTTGAGCCACGACTTACGCATGGATTGGGTTCGTGACTAGGATTTTTAATAAAATAATCCATGTATTTTTTCCTTTCTATTTTTTAGGATATGAATATAACTCCGCTGGGTCTAGCTAACCTCGCGTCTTTTTTATGAAAATATTTGTTTAAAGTAAATCTTGTTTTATTTCTTTTCATTCATATCATTTTGGCATTATACCAGAATGCCATTAGACCTAGCATGGTGGGCTGAACCGACCCCATGGGTGCAGCATACCACCCTGCTTTTCTTCTTCCTCTCGGCATGGCTTATGTTTGCCGCAATGGCGTCTTCCAGTAAAATTTCCTCTTTACAAGCCTAAGGGTTCCTGGGGTCACGTACCTCCGGATACACGGGAATCTTGAGCTGGGAAGAGCTTGGGCGGAGGTCGCGGATAAACTGAGGAGAATCCTCACTGGTGTCGCTATCCAAATATAAGGAGGCCAGGATGACGTCTAGAGGCGCATCCTTTAATTGCTCCAACTGGTCGATTAAGGGATAGTTCAAGTCTTTCAGATCATGAAGAGCAGCGACATATTTACTGTCGACCTCAGGGTCATTCGCCTCCTCAGTTGTCAATTCCAAACCAGCTTTCCCATGCTCCACGCCATATTTCAACCCTTCGCTCATACCCTTGGCTATCCCTGCAGACACAACATTGGTAAAAGCTTGCCTTAATTTTGTGGACTCGACACATTTCATGACAGCTAGGCGCAATCCGTGCCCAATTACCCACCGACGACCGACAATTGCTGTCAACATGTGAGGGTATAACTCCTCATCAAAATCAATGCTTAGTGCGTCTAACCGTGCATCCATTTCCGTGCACCGAGCATTCACCCGCTCATTCTCACGCTTCTTGAAAACCTCAAAAGCAGCCATGATCCTCTCTTCTCCCATTACTTGAGCCTGTAGCACGGACACCTGCTGGGATAATTGGGCGTTACCAACTTCAAGGCCCGAAAAGCGCATTCGAAGATCCTCTAGTTCCTTAGTCACTTCCGAGTTCTTGACTTCCGCGGCTTTTTTCATATTAATCTCAGCTTCAAGCTGGGCCTCCAAATCTTTTATATGTTTCTCCCTGGTCGCTATCCTCTGGTCATGGCGCGCTACCTGGGCCACATATTTCTTCAATAGTTTGGCCTCCTGCTCGAATCTCAACCTCAGCTGAGAGCCTATAGCCACTTGCTTTGCCAGGTTTATATTGTATTGACTCAAAAATTCATCAGTGGGCAAGTGGCACAGCTTAGAGAAATACCTCGGTGGTGCTATGTGATCCACCACATCCTTACAGGCCTCGGGGGTGTCTAGGTGGAAATTATTAGGTACGCCCCATCATGGTTGGTAGATGCTTCCTGGGGACCCAGTAATAGAAGGAGAAGGTGTAGATTTCTCAGAGTCTTGGTTTCCCGCGACTCCTGCCTCCTTAGAAGATCTGCATCCACGGAACAATGAAAATATGTTGTCAGCATAACTGTACTTGAAAATAATAATAATGCTAAAAAACAACTAACGAATAAGGATCAGGGTGCAAGTTACTTACTGTGCAACATCTTGCTTGGGATTAGGCTGCGGCTTGGCATACGAAAGTGGATCTAGGTCGCTAACACCTTATGTAGCAATAGGAGGCTCATCTGTCTCATGAACATGGATGACAGGCTCTGTGTCTACACTCATATCCGCCAGTGACTTCCCCCCGCGGGCGTTGTGCTTAGCACGGGCGGCATCATGGTCTTTCCTTAACACCTTGGCCGGTACGTTGGATCCTCCCTCACCCTCATGTCTCTATCGGCGTCTCTTTTTAACGGTATGACCCATGGAAATTACTTCTTCCTCTATATCGGGTTCCACGGCAGCCTCCGTGGCCTCTGCATCATCTGTCACGGGGATCTCTTATTCCGCCGCGGTCGGTCCATGTACCCCAGCTTCAGCACCCTGTGTTACTGGTGGGGGAGCATCCTCATTTTAAAAGTCAAGAGGGGACCTCTCCACGATGGAGGGTGTCCCCGAAGATGTGGAGAGCTTAGTCGCATCCACCATTTAGATCACGAGGCTCGCGGTGGCTGTTAGTAGCGACACCTCATGAGCAGTTCGTTGGCGGGTCCCGGTCTTGACCTTGGTGGGGTTTGGGGCTTTGATAAGATTGAACAAATCCATTTCTGCAAAACACACAAGTAAACGTTAGCGTATATGGACGTTTATATATGTGGGAAACAAGAAAAATAATTAAACACCCACCCTGGTCGTTTTCATTTAGAAATATGGGGTACTCGTCGTCACGTAAGAAGAAGTTCTGGCTTATCCCCACTAGACATAAAAGCTCCTCCGGTTGTTTTTGGATTGGGGTAGGGTGCGTGTCAAGTGTCGCCACATCCACCACGGAGTAGGTATTTGCCTTTGGCTTATCATCTTTTGTAACAGCCATGCGCCAGGCCACAACGGTGGGGAACACCTTCTCGTCCACCCAGAAGAAGCGGTTGTTCCAATTTTTTAAGGAGTCGAGTGGTTTAGTATAACATTGTGGGGTATTTTTTCCTGGTCTTTTGCTAAAAGACAACCACCCCGAATTGTACGACGACACGTAGAAGACACGGAATAGGTTCACGGTTGGAATTATATTTAGTACGCGGCAGTTGATTTCGAAATGGCTAACTTTCGCTGCACCTATCACCGATAGTTGCGAAAGGTGGATTTGGTAGTATCCAAGGATGTCGAAGAGAAATTGCGAGATGGGGATGCGAAAGTTTGCAAACTCAAATTTTTTTGTATAAACGCCTACCTTGCCCTCTGGGAAGTCAACGATGTGATCCCCGGGACCAGGCAGCTCTGGGTGTAGGTTTTCCGGTATGTAGTACTCTGATGCGAACTCTAAAAGATACTCTTGAGATATGGTTGACACAGCGTCCTCGAGTTGTATGGTGTCCCTACCCATTTTTTACCTAGTTTGCTAGACGGCGTGGGAGTACTAACCTGTGGTAACGAGAATCCGAGGATTTAAGAGCTTGTGCGGCTGTGTGTGCGAAAATGGCGGAATAATTAGATAACTGTGAAAGTTTCAACAGTGATTGCTTGCCCTATTTATACTACAGTTTCGATATTCGTGCCTAGTTAGATGATTGACGCGTGTCACCTACTTTTTATTTGAAGGGTTGGGATTTAGAGGAAGTTCAAACGGCTCTGGGCCCGCACGTCCCATCTTTTGTCAGTTATCCACGTTTTCCGATAAAGTGTCCTGCACTAATTCCAAACGAAAGCATTTGTTTTACAAAAAGTCAACTTTAAGAAAGGCTACGATTGTTTATATCGTTTCACAATATGTTCACCTATACTCTGGCCCAATACGTGGTGATGACGTATAGTACGGACCGGGCACGACCCATACTTTTATGGGCTTAACCCGTATCGCGGTCACAGATCACGGATCCGCTAGTGTGTCACGGTCGCGCTAACAGACACCTGTCCGGGACGTGGCTTTCATGGCACGGTCTCCAACAGTTGTATTCTGCATGCAACTGATTTATGCACTATTTCAGGGAAGGATAACCCTAAATTAAGTAGGAGATATACTCTGCTAGTTTAAATGGGCCAAGATAATGTCAAATCCCGGTTTTGTCGGATAAGGCTTAGGCCGAATTATGGGGAAACCCTATTGGGCATGAGGCCTATAAAAGGATCAACAATCATCATCAATGAGGTATCACTAAAACCCTAATCATACTCGATTACTCTCCAAAAACCATATACTTACTCTCACGCCGGAGGCTAATCGTGGGATCCGCTCCCACGATAAGGTTAACGCGTGTTCTTTATTCCTTGTGCAGGGATCCTCAACGAAATTCACTTGGTGCAAGAATAAGGTTCCTCAGCCCGAATAACTACCTATTCGGGCCAAATCAGATCCAGCCTAACTTTTGCATCAACAAGTTGGCGTCATCCGTGGGACCCGACACTAGGAATCACTCTGAAGAATGAGCGCAGTGGCTAACACAACCCCAATTGTAACCACTGTCACAAAAACAACGAACAAAGAAAAAACGCAAAAGAAAAGGGATAAAGTTAACATCCAGGACTTTTGTGAGGAACACTATGATGACATCTTACCCATTATCATGGATAAAGTCCGTCGCGATAAGCGAAAAGAAGTTCATACCAGACTGGACTTGCAGAAAGGTCGGAGAACAAGAGAGGGTTCTCAAAATTCAAGTGCTGGGGTCTCACCCGTGAGATACCACACCTCTTCAAGGAGGCCTAGGGTCCAGGATCGCTTGAGATACAATGACGGGAACGTGTTTAATCGTCTGAGCCGTCGAAGGAGAAGTGTACACGAACGACTCAGCGATACCTACTCACCAAGCATGACAAGGTCTAGACCGAGCAGGACAAGCTCTAGGGATCCTTCCCGCATTAGAGGTCGCTCCCCTAATAGAGACCTCCCCCGACACAGAGATCGCCTCCGCGACACTAAAGAGTCGTACGATGGTATCTACTTCTCCCAAGGGACTATGACCAAGTATAGAGGACCCCCTCAAGACAGACGTCGATCCAGGAGCACGAGGGGATGGAAGGAAAGCGAATCTCTACCATCCCGCGGATCTGAAAGCAGCACCAGTGACACGGGCCATTGGAAGTCAAGAAATAAAAGGCGCAAGACGTTGGAGGAAGACCTGGCCGTACCTTGGAGATGCGAGGATGTGGATCCGTTTACACCTTGAATTCGCAACTTCAGAAGCCCGAGGAAGACGCGAATGCCCAACAACGTAAAAACATATGACGGAACTAGAGATCCGGAAGACCACTTAAAGGTCTTCTAAGCTTTGGCCCAAGTGGAACGTTGGGCAATGCCCACATGGTGCCATATGTTCAACTCCACCTTAATAGGGGCCGCGAGGGTATGGTTTGATGAACTACCTCCGAAAAGCATTGATAGTTACAAGGATCTAAAAGCGGCTTTCCTCGCGTATTTTATGCAACAGAAGAAGCATGTGAAGGACCCAGTGGAAATTCACAACATCAAGCAGAAAGATGGAGAGACGATTGAGGAATTCATGGAGCGTTTCAAAGTTGAAACTGGACGTATGAAGGGGGCCCCGGAGTGCATGAAAATCTCTGGATTCATGCATGGAGTCAATAACCCTGAGTTGATGAAAACGTCCCCTCAATGAACATGTCCTAAAGACTCTGGAGGCTATGATATGATACGACCACAGCATTATATAGCGGAGGAGAAACCGCGGCCGCGTCAAAAAAGAAAGTTCACACCCCTTGGAAGCCGCAGGACCAGTCCAAGCGGCACACTTCTGAGCGAAGATCCGACTTCCGAAACCAACCAAGGGATGGACGGGGATCAAGCAAGTTCACCCCCTGAATAGGACGCCAAAAGAAATCTTTGCCGCTGAGTCGGAGAAGTTTAAACCACCACCTCCCATGGTGACTCCCGCAGACAAAAGAAGCAGCAACAAGTTCTGTGAGTTTCACAACGACAAAGGACACAGTACGGACGAATGCATGCAGCTAAAGAAGCAGATCGAGGAATTGGTAAAGGCGGGTAAGCTCTCACACTTTATCAAAGAAATCAGGCAGGACAGAGATAAGCAAAAGAACGGAAAAAAGGAGGCCCCGACCAAAGAGAAAGCTGCGGCCATCTATATGATACAGCCGTGGCATAGAGTGACTCGACAGAAGGTGACGTTGAGTTTTGCTCAGGTAAACGAGATCACGTTCCCTCCGTTGTCTGCCAACAAGGGAACAGAAGGTCCATTGGTCATAGAAGCAGAAATCGGAGGACACGCGATTCACCGCATGTATGTGGACGGAGGCTCCTCGATGGAAGTCCTTTACGAACATTGCTTCAACCGGCTCCGGCCAGAGATTAAGAGTCAAATGGTTCCTGCCACCACATCCCTAACCGGCTTCAGTGGGGAAACTATATGGCCGCTGGGGCAACTAAGGCTGTTGGTAACTATAGGAGACGCAGAGCACTTCACAAAAGCGTGGATGAATTTTATGATAGTAAGGTCACCATCACCGTACAACAGCAACATTGGGAGACCTGGGATCAGAGAAATCCAAGCAGCACCATCCACGGCTCATGGAATGCTCAAGTTCCCAGTAGATGGTGGAGTAGTGACTATCCGTAGCATTATCCTGACGCCAAACGAGTGCGCTACCATCACGAAAACTTCAAAGGACTCCACGAAAAAGATTAAATAAGGTCAGAAAAATTTAAAGGTAGCAATATGTGGTATATCCTATATCATAATACGGGGTCGATTCTTGGATTTGGCTAGTTTCTAGAGAGAGAAACACTTGAGAGAGTTTTGTAGTGAGAGAAAATGTGTTTCTATGAAAAGGAAATAATGACTAGCTTACCTCTTCCAAAGTTGGAAGAGGCTTATATAGTACTTACAATATACCGGGTATTAGTACCCGACTTAATACCAAAAATCGTACTATTAACTATTAAACTACGAGCTATAATAAACAGTAAAATACACGGGGTGACCGAGTCTTTTTCTAATATCTAACAATCTCCCCCTAAGGGAGGTCACCCCTGAGAATACCAAACTTAATCACTTCATTTTTAGCTTCGTAACTTTGAGATCCTTGTACACTTTAGATAGAGATCTTTTGATTCAACTTAGACTTGTCATTTGTCTGTGATCTTGAGCCTTCTTGACGATCATTTGCCCAAACATAATCTTACTTATCTTGAAAGATCGCCGATCTTGTGCACTGTGAAGAAAAACATGATGTCAGGTTTGCGGAAGCTTGACACCTTTATGAGGTCTATCATAACTTCATAATAAGTGTAGTTATTATTTTTCGGGTTTTTGTTCCACCCCACACACCCCCCCCCCCCTGGGAGCCCAAATTCGTTTTATTCACATTGATATCTCGAGAGCTGCGAATTTCCATCTCCATCTCCATCTTTAAGATATCCTGTAATGAAACAGTTAGTAATAAAGAGAAAATTGATTTGAAAAGTCAGACTAAGTGTTTCTTATGAAAATATTTTGTAACACTTCGAAAGATTTGATTGTTTATCAAATGATCAATAACCGTCAATTCTTATACTGGAACAAGTTTGATTCACGCAGAATCGCACCATCGTTTCTTTCCAGTTGACACAAGTTTGATTCTTGTAGAATCGCACAAGTCACCTACCTAGAGCTTGTTTGATGTTGGCTCTAGCAGGATTTCCATCTTCATTGTGAAAAACCATCGTTTCACTCGGATGTTCTGGCAATATCACAAGGATAATGCGTAGGACTCTTAGGATAACCTTGTTTCCACAGTGTGTGAAAGACAAGAGAATTGGATACGTGTCCTAACGAGATTAATTGTCGATCTCTTGGCTCTAGACTCAATAGTGCGTTTTGGTTCTAGTAATCGGAGGCTGGAGCTGACTGCCACCTGTTCAATATCAACTAACTCGGAGTGAGAAAGTCAATAGATAACGTGTTTTAGTCTCCGTGAGAATTGAAACAGAAATCTTTTGAAAGATTCTGAGTGGCTAGGGAGGGTTGTGCATTGCATCACTGGGTCCATGATGACGATCTTTAATTGTCAGCAATCATCTTAGTGATCGGCAGCATTATGTATTGACCCGTTTTCTTCCTAATGAATGGAGGCTCTTTCTTTACACCCTTTTATCTTTAACAATTCTTTTTAATTCTTCAACCCCTACATGCTTAACCGAGACATTCATGACTAGAACCTTGATTTATCTATGTAACTATCTCCATCACTGTCGGGCACTTTTCCCTTATTCTCACTTTTACTCCTTTTCCATGTCATACCTAAGGACTTCTACACTAACTAGTGGATTGTCCCTGGGTAGATCCCTCCGGTTATGGCTGGATCATTAGGAATAGTACCTAACCTTACCAACCTTATAACTCCAATTAAGTAAAATGCATGGTCGGTCTTTTGGTACAGTTCTCCTTTCCATAAAACCAATTGAAAATTCAATTAAGGTACTTATGATATAAATATCAAAGCGTTTAGTACCTTGATTGGTTTTGACATTTTTCAGAAATGCTCCCCCTCAAAATATGCTTCGGTATTCAAAATTGTTTAGCACGTTTTGGCGGTATATAAGACCTAGTAATCATAGTTATTATTATACACATATTTTAATCACATTTTCTCCCCTTATCAAAAATTTTAAACCCTTTGACATTTTGGATATCAATTGATTTAAATATGTTATAAAATTTAGGAGAAAAGTGTGGCCTTAATTTGCAAGTCGTGTAAGAGACATATTGATGCTCCCCCTCGATCGTTGAGGGATATAAATTACTCCTACACTTTAATCATCAAAATATTAACTATTTACTAATGTACAAGGTATATTATTCACAATAAGAGATAACAATTGACCTTTTGATTGTAACGACGATGTCGTCACGTCATTCTGTTGATCAGCCTGTAGTCAATGTCTCTTATTCTTCCTCCAACAAAACTTTTTAGACTTCGATAGATCCTTCTGATCTGTAGTCTTTTCTCGATTGCAGTGATGAAGTCTTTGCTTCTTCTCTTGTCATCCTCTGACCACTTCCTAGTCTCCATGCCCATATTGTACTCGAACAGATGAAAGTCTTTAACTATGTGGTCTAGTTTTTCCATTACTCTTGTCAACGTCACATCACTAAACTTGTGTAGCTCATTCAGCCTCATCAACTTTCTTTGATCATTTCTGTCTCTGTAGACAACGACTCTCGGCTTAGGGGCAATCGTATAATCTTCTTTGAAGTAATAGTCGGCTGCATCCTAATTTGGACGTTAAAGGTTGATCTTTGTTTGATAACTTTCAATCTCGAGCTGCAAGTCTCCCACACGATTTCTGATCACCAGATTTCTTATCCACATGTTGACTGCCATGTGAAGACTAGTCTTGTCTGTCTTGGGCAGATGGTTGAGCTTTTCTTGAATATTGAGTAGGAACAGATCTTCAAAATCATTTGGATGAAGATTTTTGAAATCCTTTTCCGAGATCTTGTATTCTTGGTAATCAGCTCGACGAAGAATTATCTCTCTTAGGTAGTTGTATCCGTATTTTTCGAACACCTTGACACTGATCACACTGAGAATTCGCATCTGCGATCTGACTGCTTCACGATCAGAGGGCTCACTGTGTTTGTTGATGTAGAATTCCTTTCTTCTAAACCACCAGTGAGTGATGCCATAGGCCGCACTGATGTCATATTCGCGTTCACTTTCAACCCACAAAGATGGAACTAATTCTTCAAGGCCAAAGTCTAGGTAACGAGCGGCTTTGAGCTTGGATATGGATAAGGCAATTTTTCGCTCTTTGTCACCTGTCAGAAGATAATCCAGATCCTTATTGAAGAAGAATTGTGGTTGAATAGTTACCTGACCTGGTGGTCCTCCTAAGGGCAGTGGTTCATATATATTTCGCAGAATTTGATGACCCTCAGGATTACCCAAATCAACCTTATTCGTCAGCAGCTTATGGCATTCATCCATCTGATATTGAAGAAAGACGTTGTTCTTATGAAAGGCTTTAACAAGGTTGAAAGCTGGACCTTCTAAATCAGCTTTGCAGAGCTTTCCTGTTCGTCTGCAGAACCATTTTATGAATGACCCAATATCATACGTCTTCCTTTGAAGCTGGTTTTCCGCAGGAACTTTATACGTTGTGGCGTATGTGTTTGCCCAGTTAATCTCTGGTTCCAGGAAATCATTCGGGGGAATGGTCTATTCTGGTTCAGGTGTGGCTGGTCTTTCGCTTTCAGGAATCGATTTAAACCACATAGTGGTCGACACCTTGGGAATGTGAGCATTATCAGTGTCCTCCATATCTGAGACATTCCCTTCATCTTGCATTGGAATGTCATCTGAAGATTGTTCAGAATGTTCTGATTCGGGATCAGATCTATGCATCGAAGAGTCAACACCAGCATCTCTTGTGTCAGTGATCTGCCATCCAGTTGAGGTAAGAGCTGGATGTTGTTTGGAAGCAGATGCATCAGACTCCCGTGGTTTCCTCGAACTTTGCTCATCATCTTTTGTGGGAGGTTTAGCTGAACCAAATGCACCTGAATCGTGTCTTCTCCTCTTTGCTGACTTACCCTGGTTTGATCCAGCTGAAGGGCCTTCATCATCATCATCGTCTTCATCATCATCATCGTCTTCATCATCATCACTATCATGCTTTCTCTTGTGATCTTTAACCCTATCTGCAACTTCCTTATCCATGGCATTTTCATCTGCTATCAAAGCTTCCATAAGTGCATGGTATAGATGGTAGTTGGCAGTATTTCTGTTTGCAAACTTGATCTTATTCATGTGTTTGAAGAGAGCACTCTTTAGATCGAATTCTTCAAGATCAACTTTATCGGTTGACCTGATGGAGTAAGTTGAATCTTGTTTCTCCTCACCTTGTTCCCTTTTGATTCTAATAATCTCCTTCGGACTCTTTTCAGATTCTTGATTCTGGATAGACTCTGGGCCAGGCAGCACAGAGTATTTCTCAATTAAATCTGCAGTGTGTCGTTCAAGAACCTTAAGGAGAGCATCATCAAGTTTAGTTCCTAGATATTTATCAACAGCCGTAGGAACTTGGGATTTGATTGAAGCCAAAACATCAGCCGAGTGATCAGTCTTCTTAACTTCAGTCATCTCTTGCTCCAATCTTGCCACTCTTAGCTGAAGGGCGATGAATGGAGTGATCTCTGGGAGAGATGTGGTGATTGTTGTAGCTTCTATGTTGATTGGAGAAGGTGTGACCAGTGATGACGGCTTAGTAGATGAGACATCTGTGAAGGGAGCAATCACTGGAGGAGTTGACGTTACTGTCTGATGACTTGGATCAGGTATAGTGGAATCATACTCCTCTCTAACTTTAGATTTCTTCTGATCATCTTCGGCTGGTTTGTCATAAAGAAATTGATCCCCAAAGTTATAAGTGTCATCGAGATTTTTCATGGAAGACATAGAACCAGAATGACTTTCTGGTTTATCATCGATGACACGTTCGTCTGTTATGAGCTTCAGGTTTTCATGAACCTTTGGGTAGGCTGTAGCGAGGAATTCATCATCCATGTGCTCAGGGTTTGGTCCAGCAAGAGACACATGTAATTTTCCAGAGTCTGATCCAGTCTGGTCTTCTTTCATGGGCTCAGGTGTGCTTTTTTAGGGTCTGATACAGGAATGCTTACTCCTGATGTTACTGTAGAAGGAATTCATCATCTATGTGCTCAAGGTTTGGTCCAGCAAGAGACACATGTAATTTTCCAGAGTCTGATCCAGTCTGGTCTTCTTTCATGGGCTCAGGTGTGCTTTTTTAGGGTCTGATACAGGAATGCTTACTCCTGATGTTACTGTAGACGTGTCTACTTCACCTTGATCTTTGTCACCTTTAGGAGCAGTGGCTTCTGTTTCACTTTTAGTTCGTTCTGAATCAGACGTTGATGAAGATTCATGGATCACTTTCTCTGATGTGTCATCTTCAGGTTGAGAAGAGGGTCCAGTTGTCGAATCATGAGGAGTTTGATCACGCCTAACAAGGATAAACTGATCAGTAGTTCTTTTCTTCTTTGACAGATCGATCAGGGAATGAGCTACTTGTTCTTCGGTTACAACGGCCTTTCCCTTGCCCACTACTTCATGCAGTTTGGGAGTTGTTTCTGATACTGGATCCCTGATCGTTACTCCCCCAACAGGTGCCTGACCTTGTGGCAGAAAGGCTGGATCCAAGCTGAGCTTAATGGCTCGTTCCATGTCAGCATCATCACCTTCTCCTTCTCCCTTTTCTTGATGAGCTTCCAAACTCAACTTCTTAGCCAGTTCGAGATCATGATCATCACCTTCTTCTTGAGGAATGGATTCTTGTTGAGCTTTATCATCTTCGTCAACAAGATGGAAAGTAGGCTTTCCCTTTCTAACTTTCTGTGGAAGCTTACGCTTGGAAGGTTTCTTTGTCGGAGGAGGAGCTGGCTTGG
>BQNB010032367.1:22500-34991 GCA_026074375.1 Tanacetum coccineum | reverse complement strand
GAATTTTCACGTGGCTGGGGGCGTGACGCCGTCAGGATAATTCCTGACGCCTTCTCCAGCCACTGTGAAGATTTCTTCTTCGTTTTTATTGAAAAATTTCCTGCACACAATTTTATTAGTTATGTCCTGAGTAAAATACTACATAAAACCTAAGATTAATCATTACAATCATATGACTCGAAACTGACGCGAATTAATCTAAACAATTTATTTTAAATGTTTGAATTGGTTCTTATAAACTGGATATTTTTCCCTACACTTACTTTATGAAAAATACCTTTGATTGTTAATAAGACGAAGTTAAAAATACAACAAAGCATGATTACAAAATAATTCAAACATAAAAAGAATAAACGATAAAGAATTAAAACACAAGACACTCCTAAATGCAGGAAAATAAATATTGGGTTGCCTCCCAAAAAGTACTTTTCTTTATTTATGGGTCTTGTAGCTAGACTCGAAGTCACACGTCCTTACGTGACTCCTCCTTCGTCCTCAAGTGTGATATCGTCATCTTTACCAACATTTAAGGCGCCTTTTTGATACGGCTTCACACGTTGTTTGTTTACGAAGAATTCACTTCCATTCTCATCGTAAAGTTTGATTGCTTCATTTTTCATGTCCTTGCTTACTAAAAATGGTCCATACCATCTTGACTTTAGCTTTCCTGGGAATAGCCTTAGGCGCGAATTAAAGAGAAGCACCTTATCGCCCTATTCATACTCGGTTGGTACTTTTATTCGTTTGTCGTGCCACCTCTTTGTCCTTTCTTTATAAGAGATGGAGGATTCATAGGCATTGAGCCTTAATTCGTCCAACTCGTTAATCTGCAAGAACCTGTTTGCTCCTGCTTTTGTTAAGTCCATGTTACAGGTTTTAATAGCCTATTAGGCTTTGTGTTCAAGTTCGACAGGAAGTTGACATGCTTTGCCATAATTTATTCTAAATGGGGTTGTTCATAAAGGGGTTTTAAACGCTATTTGGAACACCCACAATGCATCGTCTAATTTATGGGAGCATTCTTTCCTATTGCTTTCGATGGTTTTCTCAAGAATGCGTTTGAACGCTCTATTTGTGTTTTTGACCTGCCCGTTAGTTTTTGGGTGATATGCGGTGGGGAATCGATGGATTACTCCATACCTTTTCATTGCTCGTTCCATCTGGTAATTACAGAAGTGGGTACCCCTGTCACTTATCAAATCCTTCGGTATTCCAAATCTTGCAAATAATCTTTTAAGGAAGTTCACTACGTTTCGGGCATCGCTAGCAAGAAAGGCTTGAGCCTCCACCCATTTAGACACATAATCGATAGATATAAGGATATATTTGTTCCCGTCCGATGATGGAAATACCTCCATGAAGTCTATTCCTCAAATGTTGAATATCTCGCAGACTTGGATGTATTTTTGTGGTGTCTCGTCCCTTGAAGAAATGTTGCCGGCTCGTTGACATGCGTTGCAAGATCGGACTAATTTTCGCACGTCGTGGAAGATGTTAGGCCAGTAGAATCCGGCTTTGAAGACTTTCCTTGCAGTTATGGCGATGCCATGATGCCCTCTTAACGGGCCGCTATGACACTGCCAAAGGATTTGGGCTGCCTCGGTTCCAACGACACACCTTGGTATGATTTGGTCCGCACATTGCTTGAATAGCAATGGTTCATCCTAGAAGTAATGCCTTAGATCGTTGAAGAACTTTTGCTTCTCTTGGCGGATAGAACGGAAAGGCAGTATATGACTGGCTAGGTAATTGGCGTAGTCGGCGTAACAAGGTTCTTTACTCTTGTCTGGGATAGCCATTAATTGTTCTTCAAGGAATAAGTCCCTAATGTCTGCTTTGGTTAGCTTTCCTAGGTTGGGGTTCTCAAGCCGAAGAGGTGATCGGCTGCAAGGTTTTCGGCACCCTTTTTATCACGGATCTCAAAATCAAATTCTTGAAGTAGTAAGATCCATCTTATCAACCGAGGCTTTGTATCTTGCTTTGTGAAGAGGTACCGTAATGCAAAGTGATCTATGAAGATGATAGTTTTGGATAGGACCAAGTATTGTCGGAACTTGTTGAATGCGAAAACAACAGCCAAAAGCTCCTTTTCGGTTGTTGTGTAGTTTTCTTGTGCTTCGTTCATTGTTTTGATGGCGTAGTGTATGGGAAGAAAGTGTTTGTCTTTCCTTTGCCCGAGTACTGCTCCGACATCGTAGTCACTTGCGTCGTACATGATCTCAAACGGCAACGACCAATCTGGTTTAATCATGATGGGTGCTCGTGTTAGTTCTTGTTTTAACTTATCGAAGGCTTTGATGCATTCTTTAGAGAAATTAAAGGGTGCATCCTTCACAAGGAGCTGGGTCTTGGGCGGGCGACTTGTGAGAAGTCTTTTATGAATCTTCTGTAGAAGCCTGCATGTCCCAGGAAGCTTCGGATAGATTTTACGTTCGTGGGATATGGTAGTTTTAAGATTGCTTCAATTTTTTCTTTGTCCACTTCATTTCTGGATCCAGAGACTTTATGACCAAGGACTATTCCTTCCTTCACAATGAAGTGGCATTTCTCCTAGTTTAATATGAGGTTGGTCTCTTCACACCTCTTTAGCATCTTTTCAAGGTTTTGGAGGCAGCGGTCGAAGGAACAATCGAAGACAAAGAAATCATCCATAAATACTTCCATGTTGTCCTCGATTATTTCATGGAATATGGCTGTCATGCAGCGTTGAAAGGTTGTCGGGGCGTTACATAATCCAAATGGAATTTGTTTGTATGCGAAGGTGTCGTACGGGCAGGTAAATGTGGTTTTTTCTTGGTCTTCGGGGGCGATGGGGATTTAGAAATACCTGGAGAACCCATTCAAAAAACAATAGTACTCATGCCCGGCTAATCGTTCGAGCATCTGGTCGATGAATGGAAGGGGAAAGTGATCTTTCTAGGTCTCGCTGTTTAGTTTACGATAGTCGATGCACACGCACCACCCGGTGACCATTCTTTGAGGAATTAGCTTGTTTTTCTCGTTCTTGACTACGGTCATCCCTCCTTTCTTTGGGACGACCTGAACAGGACTAACCCAAGGACTATCAGAAATTGGGTAGATTAGTCTGGCATCTAGGAGTTTTATGACTTCCTTCTTTATTACCTCCTTAATGTTTGGGTTCACCCGTCTTTGGGGCTGAACGCTTGGCTTAAACTCGTCCTCCATGAGAATATTTTGAGTACAGAATGAAGTGTCGATCCCTTTTATGTCTGCGATACTCTAGACGATGGCTCCTTTATGGTTCCTCAAAACCCCGAGAAGCTTGGCCTTCTCAGTGGCAGATAATGCAGAAGAGATAATTACAGGGAGTTGGTTGTCCTCTTGTAGGAAAGCATATTCGAGGTGTTTGGGTAGCTCTTTCAGCTCCAGTGTAGGTGGTTCGACGTTTGAGGGCTTTAGTCGATTTTCTAGGGCTTTCCACTCTAGTGGCTCGACTGGTTCCGCCCTAGGGTAGAAAGAAACTGCACGTACCTCGTTTGAATATCTTCCTTCTTCAGCTGTTATCTATTCTCCGTCGTGATCGACTGTGTCCACCCATCGTTCTCAGATGAACTTTGCCGTATGATCTGTGCAGTACAGATAGTCATCGAGAGAGTACCTGGACTTCATAGATTTCCCAATGTTGAAAGTGACGGTTTCGTTCCTGACTCTTAAACTCAGCTTCCTTTCGTGGACGTTAATTACAGCATGAGCGGTGGCGAGGAAAGGTCATCCTAAGATGATCGGAACCAGTTCGTCCTTGTCCATTTCTAGAACTACAAAATCTACCAGAAAGATAAACTTATTTATCTTGACTAGAAGATTCTCACAGACCCTGATGCGGTATTTAATTGACCGATCAGCTAGCTGGATACTCATCCTGGTCAGTTTTAGTTTAAAAAATGCCCAATCGTTGGAAGAGGGAATGTGGCATAAGGTTTATACTTGCTCCTAAATCGGTAAGAGCGTTCTTCATTGCTAACGGTCCGATAAGACATGGTAGTGTGAAACTTCCTGGGTCTTCTTCTTTTTAGGCAAGCTTCTCTGGATAACGGCCGAACATTCTTCACTAAGTTTGACCGAAGAGGTTGCCTTTTCGATCTTTTCCTTGTGTGAAAGAAGGTCTTTCAGAACCTTGGCTCCTTTCAGCATGTGGATCATGGCTTCCAAAAAAGGCAGATTAACATGAATTTGCTTGAAGATAGATAGGAACCGCTCCTCATCGTCATCCTTTTTCTGCTTTTTTAATCGGGAGGGAAAAGGCACACTGGACAACTTAGAGGGATGGTAGAGAGTGGGTGATCGGGGGATCTCCTCATTCTGAAAGATGTTTGGTTCTTCACTCTCGGATCATCCTCTTTTGATTGTCCCTCTGGTGTGGTCGGTGGCTATTAGTTGCGATGAATCGGGAAAAGGGGGATCACGGGTGCTAGCTCCAGATCTGGTTGTTATAGCGAAAGTTGGCGCTTTTGGTTCAAAGGTCTTGTTTTCCCGATTATAGTGAGGATCTAGGAAAATTGTTCGTATATTTCCTTACGGTACTGGTTAACCATTTCCCCTATGCCTTTTGTGTGGAATTTCTTTTCGAGCATGAAACCAGAAAGATCGTCCTCAAACTTACTTCTAACGCCCCACTTAGGGCCACCTTCGCCTTCTCATTTTTGTTGGTTGTTTCCCCATGGCAGGATGTTGTTATTCTGATAGAATCTTAGGAGAGAGGGGTCGTCATAAATGTCTCCCCCAGATAAGCATACTTGTTTAGTTGGGTTGTTTTGGTCCCATTCATCGGCCTCGTGGGCTCCCCCGTAGAGATCGCAGATTAGGTAAGGGTTCCTCAGACCTATTTCGCGGGTGGCCGTTTCTAGATAAGAGATTTGTTTACAGGCCCTTTTTAGACGTCCTTCGAATATGGGTTGTATTACCCCCATAATTAAAGAAATGTTCATAGATAGCGATGGGTTATCCCATAGATCGCCTTGATACTGGACGTATTCTTCTATTCAGTTACAACCCTCATCTTCTGTGAGAGAACTAAAACGGAAGTGAGCTAACTGGTCTATTTTCCCACGGTCTTCCTAAGATATGTTATCATGAAAGATTTGTACTAAAAGCCATTTTTGTATTCCATGGTGAGGGGTCTATTTGATCAAGTCCTAGAAACGGATCCAGGTACTCTTGATGGGTTCGTTAATCCCTTGTTTGAATCGAAGGATAATATCTTGGAGAAATGAGGTATGACCTATTGGAAAGAAGTAATCAAGTAACCGTGCCACAAGTTGATCCCATGTTATGATTTGGGAGGGAGGCGTTCTATCAAGCCATTGTTTTTCTCTTGCTTTGAGGGAAAAGTGCAAGAAACGTAGCCTAGACGTGTCCCTAGTGGCCCCGTCAGCTTGTAAGTTATCCACAATACTCAAGTAGTGCTTGATATGCTGGAGAGGGTTTTCGCTTTTTAATCCTTGGAACGTGCATGTCCCTTGGATTAGCAAGATGTCTCGTGAGTTGACTATTCTTCCCGTTTGTTCGACGGGGAGGATGATTGGATTTCGAAAACCGACCGAGTTGGGGAGAGAATGTTCCCGTAGGTTTTTTTGAGGGGTCACTGGCTTGGTTTTAGTGTCATTAGAAAAGGATGCTTCATCATCGAAGAGGTTTCTTCTGGCTATGGCTAGAGATTCATTTTGATGTTGGCGCAAGGCGGTTCTCTTAAGCCTTCGAAATTCTCTCTTAGGCTCGTCGAGGGGTTCCGTTAACTTCTTTATGGTTCTATGCGTCATTTTGAGTGATTACGAAACTGATAACACAAAGAACGATAGACTCGGAAAGCTATATTACTGAAAATAAAAATCTCACTTACATGGATCAAGTGGATGTAGACCAAAGTTAAACAATGGTCGAAACCTAACTATTATCCGGCAGCGGCGCCAAAAACTTGATGCGGTCGTCGTAGGACTTCAACAAGAAGTTTTACAACTCCCTAGGCAGAGCACCTAACCGTTGTAGTGTAGTAAGGTAAGACTCAAGGGTTGTTATAGTTCTCTAGGGGAATAGGTTGGGAAGGCTCGAACAAGATCTAACAAAGGTCTACGCGGTTGAGAGAATATTCTTTCTGTATTTTTATTTTATAAAAAGCAGGTAAAATCATGGTTTGAGAGGTTGATTTGTTTTATCTAATTAAACTAATAATAATAAAATAAATCTAAACTACTTTGGTGATAACTATATGATAAACGAACGTATTTACTTAACCATGCATTACTACTCATATTGCTTCTCCTAATCCTGTTGCTTTGTCACACTTGTGATGATCTGTGTAAGTATTTCCTAAGTCATGAACGAATTACACGAACCCGCCGTCTATGATATATTCCGTTAAGGCAACGTACAAGTAAGGTAGTATGAAGACTATTACAAGGCCCCTAAGAGTATATTAAATGCATTTGAAATATCTTAAGAGGGATCAACCTGTTAGGGGGTAAGGTAGTATCAAGACTGTTACCCCGATGGTATCCTTTCTACACACTCGCGTTTCCCTAGACGTCTATGCTAATTTAATATCTTATGGCTAGTTTTCTAAAGCCTAACGTGCACATCCATCACAAGAAGCAACATAAAAGGATCTACAATCTAAGTTTTATGCAATTATAAGTAAATACTGATGGATCTAGCCTAGCATGTTATAAGATTAAATGGATAAATAAACTTTACTTGATTAAAATATGGATTAAAGATTGTTACAATAGGGTTTTAAGGCCCTAAAAACGGCCTAAAAAACTGTCAAACTCGAATATAAAAGTTAGGGTTCGTCTCCCAAAAGTTACACACTTAAAACCCTAAAATCGGTTTTGTATATATAGAAAAAACGGCGCGACGACGTCGTGTAGTAATCATGACGTTGTCGTCACATAGATGGCTACGTTCTGACGCCATCGCCAAATCCGTGACGCCGTCGATATGAAAATCCTGACGCCGTCGCTTAGTAATCGCGACGCCGTCTCCACGCTCTATATGCACGGTTTCTTCAAAGGATTTGGTGTAGAGTCGTAGTCTTGTCCGTTTCTTCTCCAAATGAGTCCAAGTCACGTGTATTTCCTTCAAATGCCATCCAAGTGCTAAAAACATGAAAACAAACGATTAAGCACATAATCTGGGCATATTTGCATGATTTAGGTGGTTAAATGACCCTGAAAAAGTGTATAAAATGACACCTCATCAAGGGGCACAAAGGACAAGTGCTCCTTTAATGAAAAAATTTATAGTGCAAATTTTTTAAAATATTTGGATTTTTATGTAATTTGCTCCTGTAAGAATCAATTTGTAGTGTAGTTTTTCAAAATTATCAAGGTGTGCCCCCTCAAATAAAAGTTTCTGGCTCCACCCCTGCCAAACGGTATGTGATTGGCTCAACAACTTTAATATTGTAAGTTCAAGTCTCGTCGAAGACACATGTGAGATAAAATTTGTCAAATATGTGATTTAGGTTGTGAAAATTTGCCGTTAATTTTTTATATTAAAAATAGATTTAAAAAATACTTGATCATCCCTAAGAACCAATTTGTAGTGTAGTTTTTAAAAATTATCAAAGTGTGCCCTCTCGAACAAAACTTTCTGACTCCGCCCTTACCAAACGGTATTGATTGGCTCAACAACTTAAATATTATGAGTTCAAGTCTCGTCGAAGACATATGTGAGATAAAATTTGTCAAATATTTTATGTAGGTCGTGAAAATTTGCCATTAATTTTTTTATATTAAAAATAGATAAGAAAAAAAATACTTGATCATCATAACGAGTGGTTCGTTGCCCGCGCTCTGCGACGAGGCATTTGTTAGCCTTTTTTTATATGTCGCTTTTTGGAAATGTGATCAGCCTTGTTTCGTGTATATATCTTTATATAATTTTTTAAAGCGTTTGTGTCCTTTTTTGGCAACTTATATGTATGTGTTTAGTCCATTATCATCAACTGTTCGAAAAGGAAAACAGAAGCTACCTATTACGCATAGCAAGAAACTTACTCACATATTTAGAAAATAATAGACATACAAAATAGCATCAGAAACCATCATTCTTTTGAAAGATTATGTTACTTACATCTACAAACATAAATACAATCAAATATAGTGATTAACACAAAGTTTTGTAGGATAAGTTCACTACAGATGTCCCCGTTAAGGAGAAGTGTTAGATAAATAATCTTGTTTAAGTTGGTTTCGGCAAAACAACGTGTCCAATGTAGCAAACTCCACAGGAATAGCCTGCAAAATTAAATGCTTAGGTAACAAATAGATATTGAAAATAACGAAATCCTCATTCCTAAGATCAACTAGAAATAAATGAGGACGTGTTGAGAATTAAATGATACGTGTTACAATTGGTATCAGAACTACTCAGGGGTATGTGATTGTTGTTTGGTTTTTTGTTGCTTATTTGGCTTATTTGTGGCTTATTTCTTTTGATTATTTCTTTCAAAACCTTCGGCACAAACTTATATACATAAAACGCATATTTCATGATCTTTAAATGATAAAATGAAATATAGTTTGTGTTTTTATGAATCTAAAACATGTTTTGAATAAGATATGAGTTTAAATTTTATAGCTTTTTATGTTTAATATCGTTCTTTGTGTGTGTTTGGTTTGAGATCTAATAGGCGAAACAAAATGTTTCTTGGATAAAAAGGACGAGTATTTTGTGGAAAGGACTCGGAGAAACAAACTTACCAAGGAACTAGGAAACAAGGACAAAGGACGTTTTGGTTTTGGTTGTGTTATGGGCGAAACAAAGGAAAAAGGAAGGGATATTAGGCGAAACAAAAATGTATTTGTTGTGTGTTGTAAGTTAGAATCGAGCAACATAAACACACACGATACTAGGAGAAACAAACTTGGAAAGTTTAGGCATAAAAATGAATAAGGACGAGTGTTGTTTGGATTATACTATGCAAAACAAAGGTTTTGTAGTTTTTGGAAATATAGGCGACAAAAAGTTTTGTGTTTTGAGTGAATCAAAATGTATTCGTAGTGTGTTGTTAAGTTTAGAATCGAGCAACTTAAAACAAACACGATACCAGGCGAAACAAATCTCGTTTAGCTCGTTATTCAAGCCAAACCTCAGGTGAAACAAAACTGAACGTGCAAGTCATAGGAGAAAAAACTTAGTTACACTCAGTCGAAACAATTCTTGGGAACTCAGGCGAAACACATGTTGTGTTGCTAGTGCAGGCGAAACAAAACTGGAATACTTAGGCGTAACAACTCTTTGAATGCTGGACGAAACAAAGGTTCAAAACTTAGCAGAAACAACAAGTTTACAAGCGAAACTAAAACTAAGATTTCGAAGAGAAACAAATTTGCTAGTTCCAGGCGAAACAAGATCGTATCCTAGGCGTAACATATTGTGAATTATAGGCAAAACAAACTTAGACAAAGCACATGCGAAACAATTTCGAGTTTTCAGGCGTAACAAGTTTGAGAATCGTTTTTGAGCTTCAACTGAGTTAACTAGATTAATACCGAGTCACTGGTTAGGGTTTCAACAAGTTACAGTCCCTAGTAAATTCTAACGCCGGTTACCCTAAAGTTCAAAGTTCTTTTTACTGTTAGTCCTTCGTTCGTAACTATCATAACTGTCGTTATCTTTTCAGTTTTATCCCTTAACGAAAACTTCATTTCACCGTTAGTCCTTGTTACCTAAGAACCTTAACAACCGTTAATGTGACAACAATTAACCCTTATCAAGAAATTCATCAGACTGTTTGTCCTTCGTTAACAATCAAATCACAACAACGATTACAACAACAAAGCAAACACAATACATCACACTTAAACGATCTTTATTAAGATTCACTTTCACTCTTAAAGGCTAGTATTAGGCTTTAATGACTACGGGGTTTTTATACAATGTTACTTAGTGGGATTGAATTTTATGTTAGGTTTTTTTGCTTTATTCATAAGTTTGTTATATTGGGTTGTCTTCATAAGTGGTCATCAGTGTTAGCTGACAGAATAGATAAGGGGATTTGGATTAGGTTAATCAAGAGAATTGTAAAGAGAGTATTTTTCGACATCTTCTCACAAAGTATTGCTTATGCAAACACGGGTATATGATGATAAGTAAGCAGTTCCAGTTGATATAATATGTACACATGTGTATGATGATTCTCTCAATAGTCATCATCCTTGAGGGAGAAATGTGTACATCTCGGACTTATTTGACTTTGGTGTTACCATTTCGACTACATAGAGCGAAAAATTGTATACATCCGGGACTTAGTTGACTTTAGTGTTGTAATTTATATCATCACTATCTTGAAGGGAGAAAAGTGCACATCTAGGAGTTAATTGACTTTGGTGCTTCGGTTTTGACTTCTTGAAAGGAATAAATGGTGTACTTCGGGATTTGAGCTTTATACAATAAGACTGAGATGCTTCCTAAGTGAAACGATGTTGATGATATTTTTCTTTCCCATAGATTTTCCAAAATGAGAAAGAAGGTCTTTGAGTCGAGCTGGAGGTAGGTTGTATGACTCAAGACTAGTGCATTAATTCTCATCAATCTCAAGAATGCCTGTTTGGGAGGGAGCAGAAGGAAAAGAGCCTACTAGTTGGGAGGGAGTAATAACCCAACTAGATACTCCACAAGAAGTTTAGAACATAATTCATATCAAAACCAAAGTATTAAGATGAGGGAACTTTAAGGATGATGAACGATAAGCATATTTAGAAAACTTCGACATGACCAGGAGTATAAGAAAATGAAGTTTTTTCAAGACTTGTAGTTGATTCGAAAACTTCGAGATGACCAGAAGTGTATGAAGAAAGTTTTTGAAGAGATGTCGAAAGTTATGAGCAGAAATCCAATCAAGGCCGAGATCATCGATTGAGAAAATTTCTAAGTCATCCTCAGCAGTATGATTACAGTGTCTTCGTCAGCAAGCTAAAGAAATAAAGCTGGAGTATTCAAGAAGATCAAGATTATTAAAGAAAATCTCAAGGAATACTGGACGTCATTGTTATCATTTTTCTTTATTTTTGTTTGTAGAAAACATTATAACCAATTCATGTGTGACACCATCTTGGAGGGAGATTGTTAGCCTTACTATTTTGTAAAGCTAGCGTCTTACATGTGAGTTGGACTAGCTATAAACACTGCGTGAAACGCAGAGGTTACTATTGTAAACATTGGATAGTTAAGTTATGTAAAGGCTCTAAATACCCCTCATGACTCTCCATGAGGGTTGTGGATGAGTGTTTGGTTATTATTATTCATTTCAATATAATATAACTTCTCCACCCTCTCCTTACTTTCTCTCACTACAAACCATGAACTATTTCTTATACTTTGATCAATCTCGACCCCCCGAAGGTATTCTTGGTACGTGTTACACATATATATACTCGAATCATGCGCAATACATGCCTATTGTTGTCTTTTAAACAATGGTTAACTCATTTCTCGAAGCATCTAGAATCTAGGTTTGTCCATCTGTGATCATGAACCTTTGAAATTACATGTTCAAGTGTTTAAGACGATGATGACAATGTACCCAACAGTGTCGGTGTGAAAAGGATGGGAGAAATAGCATATAAGTTATGTGCACGGAATGCGTCGGTATAAACTAATTGGTTGGTGCATTTTGCGCATACAACTAAAAACATATTTTTCTTACCCTTCAGGCATCGGCATCGCTAAGTATAAAGATTCATAATCAAATACCGTAAACTCAAAAGAATGTACAATTTCATGCACAAATAGGCTTAGAAATTGAATAGATTATAGACATCTAGATTAAAAAAATTGGTGACGTTAACGAATCATCATAGCCCAAAGAAATTACGTAAGGAAAAAGTACATAACGATTTCAGTGACTTACCTAGATCAAGAATAGTATTTAAGTTCAGGAAACTGTACTTCAACCACAATATGCACATGAGAAATTTAACATAATAGGTTACCGAAAAAAATACAATAAAAGGTACATGTACGGTGAGATGAGTAAAGTTTAAAGTCTGTAACATCACTATAGAACCATAGAGGGGCGGTATGA
Source organism: Tanacetum coccineum (assembly GCA_026074375.1). NCBI lineage: Eukaryota > Viridiplantae > Streptophyta > Magnoliopsida > Asterales > Asteraceae > Tanacetum > Tanacetum coccineum. Next base: position 22,945 of record BQNB010032367.1, on the reverse strand, counting down.
ATACGGTTTTCTTGACTTCTTCATAGTTTATAAAACTTCAAGTCTCGAAAGAGCAGAGTGGTGTGATGATCTACTTAGTAAAGAATCAACAAGTAGATAGAGATTGAGAGAGAGAAAGACACCATGATATATACTGGTTCAGAAAGGGGGGTTTAGTCCTTTTGTACGTCCATTTGCGAATCCACGACTCCGATACTATTCTAGTATAATCCTTATGGTGGACTACAAACCGTATTACAATTTAACTCCACTGATATGCACAAAGATCGGCGCACACAAAGAAGAGTTACTACTTACGGTATTTCGCTCTCGGAATCCACCCCTAAGAACCCGTGATTCGACTTAACCTATAAACTCTAAAGCCTTCCCTTTGGAAGCTTTCCAAAACACCAACTAGATCCCCAATGATCTAGGCTTGATCCCACGGATACAAGACTTCCCTTAC
>BQNB010032367.1:0-17500 GCA_026074375.1 Tanacetum coccineum | reverse complement strand
GATAAAGCACTTGAGGTGCTAGACATGATAACTTAGGTGGCAGAAGATGGTGATGAAAATGCAAGCAACTAACAGTGTATGCTTATTAATAAAGTGGTGAGGATAATTATGCGTGTATGAGCATGTAATGAAAGATATGGATCAAAGTACGATAAATGTGCGAATGAGCACACAATAACTTGATAAAGAAATCGATCTTTATCCACCTATACAAATCCAAACGCGTTAGTTTTAAGTCTAGCACAAGATAAAAGCAAGAATATCATTTTACAACATGATAGTTCAAACATTTATACCAATAAATACGAATGAAACTTGTTCAAGTATTATCACATGAAAGACTTAACAAGTAGATACATAGATAGACATATATACAAACAAAACACGTTCGCAAATAGACACACAAATAGGAATACTCTTAAGCTAAACAAAGATGAGGACATATGTTGCAACTAGCTTAAAATGTCATAATACATATTCGAAAAATATTAGATAATTCTATGAGTTTTAGAAGAACTTAAGAGCTAGATAAGTCAAAACCAACTATTGGGTGACCTTAATACAATTATAAATAACCTAATTAAAGTGTTGGATTAAAAAGTTAACTACCTCAAACGGCAAAATGCCTACTGTAGAACCGGCATGCGCGGTTCCATGTGTAGGATGGAACCATCCTATGCTAAAGATGGAACCGACATCTGCAGACTAGCATACTCAAATTTCAAAAAAATCCAAAAACACAGCAACTGATTTCTACAACTATTTTTCTTCCTAAAAAGTGATCAAAATACTTTCCTAGATTAGGCAAGTGTCTATTAAAAGTACAAAAGTGATATGATCCTATAAATTCTAGTTAATCCAAACGCTCCCTAAACTAGTTTGAGATAAAGCCAAAGCACCATAATATTCATGTTTACAAACAAACAAATATTTGAGGTTTACAAGCATAACACTAACATAGTTCTAAGCAAAGAAATATCAAAAAGTTTTCATCCAAACACAAGCATAATGAGGAAGATGATTTAGATTAGCAAATCGATTGCACTAATAATGACGTAAAAGATATGTGTCAAAGAAAACAAATAGACACGAGATCCAAAGATAGCGATTTAGATAATGAAGATGTGATGTACTAGATTTAAGGAAAATCCTAGACTTCTACATGTATAAAATAATATTTTGACATAATGTAAGTGCACAAGAGCAAATAAATCATGTAGTAATGTCGTATAAGGAGTAAGATGAAAAGATCATGCAAACCATATTTTAGCCTTAACATTTAGTATCACGTATATAAGCATAAAAGCATTTAAAAACAAAACAAAAACCTTTCCAAGGTATACGCATATGATAATTAATAAAATAGTTATCAAACACCAAGATAACGACAAGACAAATAATAAAACAAGAACATATAATCAACACATGAATATACAATGCAAGATGTCATGATAGAATAATGAACGAAAGGTCAAAATTACTACTAGTATAGAAAGTATAGTATTAGTGTTGTTTGGGAGAAGGAAAACAAGTTGGGGAACTAAATGTTATAGAGGATTGACAAGTATGAAATGACAATGTCAAAATGTGTAGATAATTCTAATGAAGTGTTTTTGAAATACCCTTTTTTAATATGACCAAAAAGATTTAAAACTTTTGGCGAAAACGCCATGACTCAAATATGATCTTTTGTTAATATTTTATAAATTGACAACAATATAAATCATTCATCATTTGAGATTATTTTTACATATAACTAGACTCAATTACCTTTAAAACGGCCAGTGGCACAACTTCTAACTCCATACGGTTGATTTTATACGAAATTTTGACCCGTTTTATATATGGCTAAAAAGGCCGAAACATGACTTTTATAAATTGACATAACATCAAAACTTCCAGAATTAATTTATAAAATATATACTTCAATATCAAATGCACACTTAGGCTAAATGAACCACGGATTCGTTCTTTACGGGTTTTGCCAAACACTAGTTTTGACCCGTTTTAACCACAACTATACCTTATGACTTTGAACTGCTTTAGAATATGCTTTTAAAAACTATAACAAGATATCATAACACTTCATCATTACTTGAGTATTTCGGATGAAACATTCAAGTTGCCAATCCCACTTTGACGTGCATAAATTTTATGACAATATTTTTCAAAACACTTAACTAACTTACTTGGTTCTTATTTTTAAGTGGTTTATTGAGATTATGCAAGATGTTGATATATGCAATGAAAAGATACATGCCTATATGAGGTGCACTAGACCTAGCATAAGCCCCATTGTGTGAAAACATGAAGTCGACAATCAAATGAGCAAATACGCCAAATAAGACACTTATGTTACATAAACAAACAAAATCAATTACAAGATGTAAAGCGTACATAATACTAAATAAGTTGAAACAATTAGTCACATACCATATTACACATTTTAAATATCACTTCTACTAATATGACTTTCCTAAGCATTTACGGAGATACATTTTCAACAAAACTAGAAGTTATTCTAAATACTCCTTTTAAAACCATATAAATAATCTATAAGAACCTAAATTGACAAACAAGCAAATGAAAGACATGATAAGGTAGACACATATTTTTCACAAATAAACAAGCTCAAATACAATTAGAAATAATCATATAATCCAAATAAACAATGCAAAGTAAAACAACTAGTCATTTAACATATCATATGAAAATAAATTCTTTTCGCTTTGCGTTGAATATGACAATGTATACCAAGCTTGATTAGTTTCCAAAATACTGTAATTTCAAAGGATGATGTATCAATGTTCAAAGGATACCAACTTTCCCGACCCAAAATTTTGAGTTTCTATGTTAATACGAAACTTGAAATTTTGGACACTTTGTAGTATTTTGAAAATTTGATTTACTTAAACCTTTAATCAATACCTTTAACCGATTTAATTAGAAAGTAGACTCAATCCCCTTCAAAATGGTAGGTGGCACGACTCGTACAGATTTACGGTTAATTTTTTACGATCTTTCAAAGATGACCAAATTTTTGAAAAACCTTCTGTAGAACTGGGTCCACCGGTTCCTTTTCAAAAGGGAACCGTCCTTTGTTAACAAAGGGAACCGCGGGTCTGGTCGAATTTTCTAAAAAAGCATATTTAGACCCGATGAAAAGGTTTAAAACTTGGTAGGCTTTAAGGTAAACTTATATAACAAATTTTAACCATTATTAAAGCTTGTATAACAAAGATATTCAACATAAAAACTTCTAAGAATTAAACAACGACATACTTTTCATATTAAGTCTCGCTTTTCGAATATTTTGCTACATGAATCTACCAATTTAAAAACCAATTTTTGAAAACTAAGCCACATGGCTTTGATACCCAATTGGGAAAACGAGAAAGGGGGGGGGGGGGGTGAATAACGATTTTTCGGTAAAATAAAAAAAATCTTAAACTTTTTTGCATTAAAAACCTGTTTTATATATAATAATGGTCATAAAAATAACCATAATTGTCTATTAAAATTAATATTAGAAATATATAATAATCATAATTCAAGTTAATCCTTAAAAATAAAATTTAAATAATCATGACTTAAAATGAGAAAGTGCCCAATTAAAGTTTATGACAATAAGAACAAAATATAAAAAAGCATAAAGAAAACATGTAGTCACAACACAAGAATAAACATCAATCCATAATATAAGCATAATTAAAACGTAAAGAAATAACAATATGTAAAGAGAAAGCAAACCGAACACGATGATTTATAGTGGTTCGGTCACGGAGCTCCTCTCCGCCCTACTCCACTCCTCGAGTACCCAACTCGAGAGTTACTTCACTAGATCAACAAGCTCCCTTCTCGATGGAGAAAACCTTACACAACGTCGCTTACACTTTATCCGGTACAAAGCTAAATATTGAGTCCTAGATCAAGGTAGAACCAACCCGTCGTCGCTTTCACTTTATTCGGTACAAAGCTAAATACCAGGTTCTTACACACCGGGTAGAACCAACCCAAACCTGTTATGTTTTACGCCCCAACATAATAAACCTTGTATTTTATGGCACAAACACATAAACCATCCAATCTAAATCTAATGATACAAAGAGATAATGCAAATGTGTGTACAATGATGATCCAAGACAAATGTGTCTAATGAATATGAATGCTTAATCTAAATGAACTTCCATTGATAAGAAGCCTTTAAATGGATAATGATGATGAGATCTCCAATCTTGTAGATCTTCGTATGTATGTGCTTTGTCCTTGAATGAAAATAACAAGATCTCTAAGGCTTGCTTTTGATGGATCATCTTGGAAGTATGCTTACAACAAAATGAATGTTTGAGCATTATGATCATATGCAAATGAAATTGATTAATGTGTGTATTATACAAATCTAAATGAGAACTAGAGAGAATATGTGTGTGAAAAAGGATGAGTAAAATGTGAAAAATAGCTTGCTATTTATAGGCAAAAATCTACACTGTAGCATGGTTCCGCCGGTTCCTTTTGCAGAAGGGAACCGGCCAGTACAACCAAATGGAACCGGCATGTCCTGTAGCCCGGTTCTAGGCAGTTCCTTTTACCAAAGAGAACCGGCCAATGTGATGAAAGGGAACCGGCACATAGTTTTGCAAATCTGAATTTTGTATTATTTTATGATATTAAATCTTACATAATCTAATTAGATCTCCAAATATTTTGTCAAGATTTGGAAAGATACTTGAAGATATCTATGTGATGTCATGCATGAAGTAAGTAACATTTTTTCTTTTTATTTCCTTAAAATTGAAAGTAAACTTGTACATAAAAAATATAGTTGAGTGCTTGTAAAAATAAAGATTATTTGTTTAAATAAAATATATATTTAGACTTAAACTTTAGTGTAAAAATAAAAGTGATGCATTTGTATTAAAATACTTGTAAATGCAAAATCTGAAATAAGGTTTGATCATAATGCAACATAACAAACATGTACGAACCTGTGTTGTAACATACGAGGACTCGAGACGTCGAGATGTGTTGATGTATGTTGAGACAAAATATTATTACGAGTAACTTGTACATTTTACGTTATGTATTACAAGTTACGTGTTTTTCATCAATAAAACAAACGAGACTGTGTAGATTAAATATCGTAATATTTGCACTAATATGTCTCATGTGGGTGTTATTTAGGAAATGTTTATGTGAATAGGAGTGTAGGCTTGAAGAAGGTTTAAAGATGAGAAGTATGAAGGTGAAGATGTTTAGGATGAAATCAAAGGATTGATTTGGGTTAATAATCACATTGCCAATAAGAGAGGAAATAGTGGGTATTTGCGATTATGGGATGGTTTAAGAAAGAAGTGTTTAGAGTGTGTGGAGGATATAATCATTTATTGGGTAAGAATGGTAAACAAATGATTAGGAAAGATAGGTTGTAGGATTATGTAGAAGAGGTGTGGGAGTTTGTAAGTCATCTTGTACATGTGAGGAATACATGTGAGTTTGTAAAACGTTTATAGGTAAGGAGATGAGAAAACTCAAAGCATGATTAATCTCCAAATACCACAAACTCGTTTAGTCATTTAAACTTTAATCAATGATAATCAACAATGGATTCGATTACTAATCATCTTAGTACAAACAAGCTAAGTGTTTTGCATCCCAAGTAAAGCATATCCCATAACAGGAAAGGATGCGTTTATGCAAAGTGACCTTTGACTTAGTTTGACCAATAAGGGAGTAAAACCCGTCACGTGATTAGGAACATCTTATATCCAGATTAAGGTCGAATGAATACTTTCGTTTAATGGTATGTTGAAAATATGATCATACTAGGTTTAGAAAGAAGTTACGGCCTTGGCTAGAGGCGTTTGATAAAAGATTTGAGTTGGCATTTTATTGAAAAACAGGAGGATTTGTTTTTGCTCCTCTCTAAGTCTAAACCTCATTTGGAGTGCTCCTAAATGCTCAAATATAATATGCATACCTTTATTGAACTTTCTAAATGTTTCGGGTAAGAGGAATGCTGACAAAAGCAAATCCGTAAAAACGAAATTCGCAGGTGGAGCGCTGGCCACGTGCTGACGCGTGACCAGCTCGCCAGAAGCTAAAATTTGGTTTTACGGATTTTGCTATCGTTTGTTATTTTACTTTTTGCGAACGTTTAATTGTCATCGTCAAAACATAAAGGAGATCCTAGTAATGTTGCACCAATAATCACCTGTACAAAAATTCAAACCAATGGAAGAAAACTGAAATTCATCATGAAAGGTAAGCAAACACTACTCCAATCGTCGCCATGTTCATTGGCTAATTAAGATGCGCCATCATGTTACGCCATTAATAGTGATTTACATTAACATTTAAGGATGTAACGATAATAAACCAATGCTCAGGTCTGCAAACTTCAAAGCAGGGTGAAATGAAGGCTGTTGTTGCAACATAAAAACTCTGAGGTTACCGTGCCAAAACACCAATCGTGGCTGCAACCACATATGTGACGTAGTTTCCCCACCAAGATACGATCGTAGGTAAACTACCTTCCAGGGAACATGTACGTCAAAGATTATCGTTAGGCCAATCGAGATTAAATACTCTAGGAAATTATTTGAGAATCAAGAAAACAACATAATTCCTTATTTTCTAAAATCTCGAATAACTACCTAGAGTATTCTATGATGAATGAGGCAAACGGAAACCTGTAATCGCAAAATGTTAATACAAATAACATCTAACAACGCGAGAAACAACAAACCTGTAGAAAACAAAAGCATGACGTATATCATTCAATAGAACAACTAATAACAAAAATATGTAGAGTGTGTATACGTAACCTGGGTCGCAGATAATCGCGACGGTACCGTACGTATTATTGTTATTAGTTCTTCTACTGGCTCGAGGGCATGTGTATACGTGTATATGTGGTATCCAATTGAAGCTTGATATGTGTATATCTCATTACGCAAGCATGGAGTATACATTTTGTGGTGCTTCGTCTTCAGATCGACAAAAAGCCAATAGCAGTGATTGACATACACAAAGAATGACGCGAAATAAAAGATAACGTGGCAAAAAGTTTTTTGCACCAAATTATTTATTCTGACGTTTTCTTAAAATCCGCGCCTTCCTTTGGTGCGATGCATCCTATTAACAATCTCAGTTTTTTGTCGATCTTATGATGTCTCAAAAAATATATTTTCGGAGCGTTTAGTGGCAAAAGTAGACGTTTTACACCAGTCAATAGAAGAGTTGATAACCAAAATATGCAGAGTACGCATGCGAGATCTGTTGCTTGGGTAATTACACCGGTGACGTATATATTTTTGTCATCAGTTCTTCTATCAAAGGATGTAAGCCGAATGACCGTGATATAAGCCAACTTAACGCGACGAAGGAATCCTGGAATGTGAAAAAAGGAAGGAATAAATAAATATCTCGATGTGTACCTGATTAAAAAAGGGAAGCATACTTCTAGAGTCCTTTTTTGTAACGACAAACTCGAGCTGTCGCGTGTATTCTTTTTAATAGGAACAACTGATCCTACGGAAAACGTGTACATGAGACCGGCCCATTAGCAAAATTCTCCAAAATCGTTGTGCGTCACATAGGAGGGCATGTTTGAGCTCCAGCTCCTCTAGCTTAGCCGCCGGTTCTTCGATCAACACGTGAAGTCAAGTGTTTAATTATTTCGAAGAGATTGAAGGGGAAAAAACGACAATTTATAATTGTCGATCTATTTTTTTAATATTATTATTTTTGTTAACGATATGTTTAGCTTTTAAGAGTTGATTTTTTCTTTATTTGAAAGTCAAAGATTGTATTTGACTTTGACTTTCTCTTCAAGATATTTTTACCTTATAAATGTAATAGGTTTAGGTTTTGAAAAGTTATGATGAGTTTATAAAAAAAATAAAAGTGTTTCTCTTGAAGTCCCGGTTGGGCATCCTTTGAGAATTTATTGAATTCCTTATTCTTTGTTATTTGCGTAGTTTCTTGCATTCACAACGGCAGATCGCCATAAGAATCAATACATACACATATAATTAAAAGCCTAGAAATTTATGTGTCAATAAAAATATGAGTCGTTATAATTAATGCTTTCATTGCTTATTATAATTCCTTTTGTAACATCTCATTTATCATCATGTAACCTCAAAACGTGTAACGGTTATATTTATGATAATTAAGTGATTTAATGGAAAAAAAATGTGTAACCACCATATTAATATTTGTAACATATAAAACTGAAAAACGGTTATTGATATACATTAAAATGTCAGTTATAATATTTTAATATAAAAAAAATTCATGGTTTATGAAAGAATCAAAAAGCTACAACACAAATTAATCATACTTCACACACAATAGATTCAGCCATCCAAGATTCTTCCGGCCCTTGAACTTCGCCCAGTCCCTCGTCGGTAAATTTAATTATACAGGAACCCGTCGTCGCAACACGCGGGTACCCGTCTATTTTAACTTATGTTTCAAAGATGCTACTTATGTTCCCTTCTTTCGTTTGGACCTTATGTTTATTTGGATATGCAATACTTTGCATTGTTATTGCTTAAAGTTATTTTAGTTTAAATTTTCATTCATTTTTACATGTGTTGTTAAAAAAGGTCTAACCGAATAACATTTGCTCGCCGCAATATACTCACAGGGTACCCGTCATCGCATTGCGCGGATACCCTAGTTAAATTAGTTAAATTAAGATGAAGATGAAGTGTGAGGATTAGTCGGTATCCAAATGAACTTATCTTTGTTAAACACTACAGAACAATTTTGTTTAACACTACAAAACTGACTATCCTAAGTTCCTAACTTAAGTCGAAATAATAAGTATTGCAGCAAAGTCAAACATCTCCTTGCACATCTAACTTCCTAACTTGTTACAATATTTGTCTTAGTGATAAACTGATATCTATTCATGATCACAGCACAAAGGATAATGTATCTATTTTTATTCATCGTAATTTGTGGACTTACATCACGATTGACAATTTTAAGGCATGAAAATGATCGTTGGATGAACTACTGAATTTTTTTATATTATAAATTTCATTTTAGAATCTGCGAGCGTTCAGTGTTCAGATTCTTTAAATGGGCATAGAACATCCTTCGACGCACTTTAATGGCCGTTTTTTCAAGTCATGGAGATAAGGAGTACTTATTGTGGTTTGGAATGTGACACCAACATACGAAAGGAACTGCATTTGATTGCACCAATGAGTACCGGAAAATGTTAGCTCATAACAATAACTCTCACCTACACTTTGCATTCATTTCACCTCCTTTAAATCTTATGAATTGGTTAGAAGTTGGAAACCAAGATGATGATAACAAATAATGACGTCTGATTACGAGGATGCCCCACAAGAGAAATTTGAGCCAATGCGTGGAGATTTATATGCCCACGTGTTACGCCGCGATACGTCTTATTTAGTCAAACTAGTAACACTAGGAAAGCTAGAAATGATCGACAAGCATTAATCATTTGTAGGTGCAAAGGTATTAGTTGTGTTGATGAACCCTTTTGAAGACCAATTACTAAAAGGTGCTCTTTAGGACTAAAGACACAAAAGGTTTTGACTTTTGGGTTTAAAAGTCAAAATCTGTTATCTCAAGCCTTTGATTTTCATTCTATAGGAGTAACACATACAAAATGTGTTCTAGTTTGCTCTATACCAAATTACTGTAATACTGTATGTACATTGTTTACATTCGGACTTATTCCGCAACCTTAAGGTTAACTGTGACGTGAATATCGCTAGGCTTTAGTAGTATCTAATTAGTACAGAGTAATTAACATCCTTAGTTGTGTGTTGTATAGTACGAGTAGTATAGTATAACTTCCAACAGAAATTCCAAAAATATCATCTGTAACAGAAAAGAATCGATTTGTTGTATGAAATATTTGTATTAATCAACATGGGCAAGATTTGTACACCATTACAGCTAAGTTTCTTGTTTTTTTGAATAATGAAAGAAAAAAGGGATCAAAAATTTGAGCACCCAAATCGGAACTTTCTTCTATGTATATGTAGTTCTCCTTTACTTACACACATGATCTCCATATCCTTCCTTCAAGTGAAATGACAATAATCGAAACATCATCATGGTAGCGCCTTCTATCCCCTTGTGGTATTTCAAGCAACTCATGAAAATCCATACCTATAAAGAGGGGGAAAAAAAAAAACTTGGGTCACTATAAGAACATCAAAATTTGGATAGTACGGAGTACTAAATCTTTTATGGGTTCAGACTAGTACCAGCTTTCTTGGCTGCACGAAACAGAACTTCCTCGACTAAATGCTGAGCTGGATCACCTTCGGGTGACCATTGAATGAAGGCTTCAACTTCAGAGACCGCTTCTTCGTTTGTGAAGTATTGATATAACCCGTCTGAGGATAGTATCAAGAATCTGTCTCTTGGGCCTAGCTTGTGATGGTGAAGAAATGGGACACAGTTTATGTATGGTGAACTTCCAACATAGTCAATTCTAAACATTTCTAGTAACGCGTTGTTCCATTTAGGCTGTAAAATTAGAATTAAACAAGATTTTAATTAGACATCCTACAAACTGTAATCCATTTATGTTAAAGATAAAGGAAATATCAAAATTTTACATAATGTTAATGCAAGACTAGTACAATGCTTAATAATATCAAAACTAATGATCAATTGCTTACCTTTTTTAGAAAACCAGCACCAAAAGCTCGAGTGACCTTTAGCGACCCCTTAACACGATCATTCATCACAGCACAAGCATCATTTCGGTGTTCATTTTTTATTCTTAGAACTTCCTGCAATAAGTCAAACATTACATGAACCATGAGAACACAATTGATTTAAGGTTATACAATATATATATGCATGAATGATGATTGAAGTTGTACTTTTTATTACCTCTTCAATTGACGTACTATGATCGACACTAAGCTGACAAGCAGTTAGGATCGGGTTTATAGCCTCAAGATCATCTAAACTTTCCTCATTAATCCGTTCAAGATCTTTCCGTATATCAAGCTCGGGCTTTTGTGCTATAACAGCACGACTATCGCCTACATTCATTACATAAACATCTTCTCCTTTCATTAACATAACAAGAACACAAGAACCCATCAAAGCTAGTTCAGGATTTTCATCCAACATTTGATCAGCAATATCTAAAAACGCCTCTTCTGTTTTCTTCAAACCACAAGACAACGCTTTCAAAACATCCGAATGATTAATCGAATCCGACCCATTTAAATTCAAATAGTCCTTTAACCTCTTAACCAACTCCAACTCATTTACTTTATGATCAACACCACAATTAACATCTTCCTCGGCTTCTAAAGAGTCCAATGAATTACTTGAAGAGCTTGAATTCGAAGAATCAACTTTATCATCATCCCATAACAAACCTTTCAGTTCCTTATGAACCGATTGATACAAATTAGACAACAAAAAATCTGGAGCATCAGGACCATTAAATCCATCATAAATACCAACAAAAACCAACCCATGTTCTTCAGAAACAACCACATGAACTCGATCTTCGCCCGCTTTCCCTTGAGCCCATTCAAGATTCTTAGCTTGATCAAAACCATCATCACAACCACCACCATCATAATCATCATATAACAAACTACCTTCACTACTCAAATTCACACTACTAATAGTCAACTCATTATTCCACTCATTTTGCTTATTCATCACAGGTGCAACAACTGAATTTTGCTTTTGCACATGTGTCACAAATTTTCGCGAAATCGCCCTTTTTATAACCCGAATCAACGACCCGTTTTTCGCCTTTTTCCTAGCTCCATACCCTGTTTGAGAAAAGCTTCTTAGAAACTTTTCTTGACCACCTTTTTCACTTGGGTCCGAAAAAATCGGACCAGACTGAAAACCGCGCTCAATCGGGCCCGAAAGAAATCCTCTTTCAACCGGGCCCGAGTACGGAACCTGGCCTGAATATAACGGGCCAGAGTTTACCATATTCTTAGGCAAAGGTTGAAGTGGAATTGATGCAAAAGATGTACTGCTTTCAAAAGCTGAAGCTTTATTGTCAACACTATTATAAGCATCAAGTATTGAAGTAGACAAAGGTGTGGCAGTGTTCGCCGACACGGAGGCGCCGGAGATTGACCGGAAAGTTGTTGTTTCATCGGCAGAATAAACTTTTGATGATGAAACACATGTTTGATTTGGTCTAATATAGCAAAATGAATGACCAAGATCATCTAAACGGTCAGAACTGATCACCGGATTGTCTTTTTTCCGGTGACTCACGGTGGTTCCGGTGAAACATATAGTTAACTTTCCGACACCATTTCCCATCGGGAAAATAAATATTCTTTCAAGAAATTTAAGGGTTTTGGTTAAAATGTTATGATGAATGAAATCCTTTTTGGAATTTTGATAATTTTGTATAAATGTTGAGATTTCTAGAGTGAGAAAGTGAGTGGTTAGAGAGAGAAAGCGAGAGAAGGTGAAGGAGTTGACTTTTGTGTTTGAGATATTTGAAATGATAAAAGAACAAGCTTTTGAGGGCATATACTTGTTTTGAAAATGATAAAATAACGAAGTAATGGGATAATATTAAATTTTTGTGTTTTTTTTAATATTTGTTTATGTGGAAGGCTATTTTCATTCACTGCTGTTTGTTGTAAAGATGAAAGTTGACTTTTGAATTGTTTATCTTTTCAAAATAATACTAAAAAGATAGTTGACAAATGGAAAGTGATGGGGTTGGCTTAACTCAAAGTGAGTTAAGGTTTTGGAATATTATTATGATCATTAGTTATATGCTACTCGCATGGTGGCGCGTGTAGTTCACTTTCGGCTAGAAGTTATATCACTGGGATCAATTGATGATAGTGGAGCTGGAGCGTCCGAGCGTATCTGTTTTGTAGTACTTGAATATGTTGTACTCCATATAAAACGGTACTTCTTTTGTCAATATTAAATTTTTTAGTCAACTAAGCTTAATTACTACTACATGACTTTTGTGTAAAAACAAAGGAAAATTTTTAAAATAGACAAATAAACTTTTCAAAATAGATCAGTCGTCTGGTCTCTTAAGTCGTCTAATTTTTTTTCTACTTTTTGTGTAAGTTACTTTTCAGACATGTTTTTAGGAGACCTACTTTTTAGGCGACTTTATGCCAAAAGTGACTTACATGTCTGAAAAGTAACTTACACAAAAAGTGAAAAGTTTTTTAGGCGAATTAAGAGACCAGACGTCTGGTCTATTTTGGGAAGTTTACTTTTTGAACTCTAGAAAGGATAAACACTTTAGGCGACGATCTATTTTGAGAATTTTCCCTAAAAACAAATTGGAGTACTAGTAAATCGACTTCTTGAAGGTCAAAACTACACTGTATAGCATTATTGAAAATATGAATAGCGAAATTTACGTGCATGACTAGGGGTGAGCACGGTCCAAGGACCGGACCGGCCAAGATCGGACCAGACCGAGTTGGTCCAAAATGCCGGACCGAGGACCGGACCGAAATGGTACGGTCCGGTCCAGGTCGGTCTTCGGTCCGGTCCGGTCCTACACGGCATAATCATCGGGTTTTTGGTAGGACCGAGCCGGACCGGACCGAGACCGAAAGTTACAAAAACCCCGGACCGAGGACCGGACCGAAATACGTTCGGTCCGGTCTGGTCGGTCCGGTCCGGTCCGGTCTGGTCTTCCAGTCCAGTCCGGTATGCTCACCCAATAACTTTTCACTTTGCATGCAGTAACCCTGACAAACTAAAAACTCGAATATGACCTAGTTGATCGCGCATGTTTTGTAGTGAGTAGCTAGATTAACACGTGTCGGCCTCATATTGAACATAGTAACTAACGCAAGAAAGAAACAAGCCCTAGCCTGGCCACGTCATAGATCGCGCACCCTTTGTGGTGATTTACTTTTTCTTTATTTCAGTATCACATGTGAACATAGTAACTAACGAAAGAAAAAAACAAATCCTAGACACGTCATAGATCGCACACCCTTTGTGGTGATCTTTTTTTTGTAGGCGTTGAGAAACGTATTTGACATTACAATTCATAACCTTGATTGACAATTGCATGGCATGCCAGTATTTTTATTTTGTGGTTAAGTTTTGAATACGAATGTGCATATATAAAAGAGACTATATCATCTCCTACATCTGCATATCCATAGTGAGAGGTTAGAAGAGTTGGTTTGATTTTGAGAATAAGCATAGCTAAGTTGATTTTGTGTTGAAGTGTTTTTTTGCATTTGGTTGTGGTGTAGTTGTGTTTTGTGGTTGTTTTGAGGCGGTGTTGCTTGGGTGGTTGTGTGGATTTTATTGTTGGTGACTGCGTGTTATACTTGTTTTGTATAAGATGGATTTGAGCAATTACGAGGTATAATATTTTTATGTTAAATTATCCTTTATTTTTTATTTGATGTTTATATGCGTAGTAATATATGGTTATGTATTTTTTTTGTTAATTTAGGTACCTCGTGTTCTTGTAACATGTAGAAGTAGTTTAGGTTTTATTAAAACAATTAGAGATAAAATTAGTGGCACTCCACGTGAAGCATTATTTAGGAAAACTTGTTTTGGTTGGTTTTTAGATCAAGATGATTGGACGGCGAATTGTATTTTAATTCATTTTATGTTAGGTCGACAAATTAAGTTATTAGGTGATGAAACGGATATTGTTCCTTTGTATTACCATACTAGCTTATAAACCCGTGATAAATCATGAGTGGCTAATAAAATTTTACTTAACGAAAAAGTTTAAGTTGTGAACGTGTGATACGGATGTAATAAAAATTTAGCTATAAAATAGAATAATTACGAAACTTATCTAAAGTTCCAATAAACATTTAATAACTGCGTCAAAATATATTTTTTGTATACCAGAAAGCATATTGATCTTATTTTCTCCATATCAAGCGTAGCTTCATCATCCTTTTTAGTAAAAAAATGATTAGTAATACGGTGGATTAACATGCAAATGCATTAAGAAAACTTGCAGAGTAGTCTCAGTATGTCTCGTAAACAAATGAAGCAACAGAAACAAAAACTTTCAATGCAAGTGTGAGGGTTAATTCACCACATACTTATTGAGTAGAATTTATAAATTTTTGATTGCTTCTTTACTTGATTAATGCACAAAAACTGTTGTACATGCTCAACAAATCTCAAATATGAAATAAATTACATCACTGATGTCCCACAATCGACTTTTTTCGTTCCCCACAATCAAATTGTTTAGAAGGTAACATAAGAAAGTATAAGCGAACTCGTCGGTATCGAGCCTTGAATATAACCAACATGATTTCGTTTAGCAACTCTGTTCAAAATTAAGTTTGCACACAACTAACTTGAAATAATCCAAAACTTCACTGTCTTAGACTACATTTTGGAAAGAACAGAACATATTGTCTTAATGCATTAACAACAATTATCTAGCATAAATATGCATCAATTAATAAGAACATTAACATTAGATACTAATAGTAGTGAGGTATAAAACATTCTTGTATCCTTAGCAGTAGGTTAGATTGGGTTTGGACATCAAAGGGTATATGATACTTGTAACTTGACGCCATTCAACATTGTACATATAAGAAGAAATTTAACTGTCCAAATTAAAACAACAAATGCATCATAGTATTCAATATTCATTACCCAGTCTGTCACACCCATCCTTGTCATGCATGTAGTACATCACTAACCCGAATCTCGAACACCATTAACTTTCCAATGTAATTAAACAAACTATCAAATTAATTGCGGTGTGTAAACAAAAAGCTTGAATGCAAAACTAACTATTGTTTCTAACGTTAAATATTAAGTGTTTATATAATGTTACTCGCATGAACAATATTACAAGAAGGATGTCATAGTTAGCCCGTGTTGAAATTATCTTCAATTATCAACTATATACACTTGACAGAACCTACCAATAATCAACGATTGCAATCATAAATACCAAATATGGCCCTTTCTGAATCAAAAACTAAAGGTGCATCAAAATTCAAAAGCCATGTCTTTACCATAAAAATAAAAACTCAAATTGCTAATAAAAGGCATTTTGTATGTTTATCATATGTAGAGTATTAATGTGTTTCATTTATGAAGCATGGTCATGTTAATTCACAATGCCTGATCTTGTTAAAGAAAACAATGTAAAAGTTGATACAAGGTCACTATAAGTACACAGCATGTTGCAAGAAAAATTACGCACAAGGTAAATGATGGTAACCTGGAAGAGGAATATGGTGCTTCTACGATTGCCACATATATGTATCAAAAAGTAAACACCTTTGATACTACACATGTCTGCTTTCAAATACAAAAAACAATTTTCATTATGTTATAAAAGAGAAAACACGACATAATGGATATAATTCAGAAGTGTCAATTTATATAACCCAAACCAAATGTCATATGTATTGTAGAATTATATATCAATAAAACCCACACAAAATTTCATCTAAATTTGCAGAAGCAATTTAAAAAGTTGAGACAAGGAATTGATAGAATATGTACGGAAGCAACCTAAATTAGAACCCTAACATCAGTTTGAAAAAAAAAGCAACAATCAATTTAATTTACAATTTTGATATATAAATCGAATGAACATGATCAATTAGAATCCTAGCTAATATTGGATTTCGAAAAAAATATATTATCAAGTAAAACCCTAGATCTATCAATAGCATGAACTCGATCCAAACATATGAGCTGTTGAAGAATCCAGTTAGCACAAACATTTAACACGAATTTTAAAAGTATTACATACCCTATACAATTTCGAGATGAAGAAACCCAAAAAACAGAAAGATTAAAAATTAGAAGTAATAGGTATTTTTGATCCATAAAGTGTCGTTTGATAATGAACTTGTGCACACGTGGAATATATGAGCTGGCTTTCTTGACGTGGCATTGTGTACACGTAGCTTTAATGAGCTGTCAAAATTTTCAAAAAAAGCTTCTTTTATTATATATATAGATGCCCTCCAAATCAATATCAACCACAATCGTTTTTCGTGTTGACTTTGCAAGTATATCAATGGACATGGAATACAAAGAATCCGAACCATCCTCCATTGATGACCAAAAGAATACAAACAATCCGAACCATTCTCCATTTACAACAAACCAAGATCCAGGTTTGCGTTTAGGCTTAGTGTTTTGATTAAAGTTTATTGCTTTTGTTGGTTTCATTGAGTGTAACAATATAAAGAGCCATCTCTTTATCTTTTTACACATGCTTGGTAATTTTTTTTGTTTTCCTTGAGATCTAATTCAGTCTTTTTTATTTTCATTTGTTATAACAGAATTTAGCTAACGAAGCCGGGACCAAAGCTTCTAAGGATCAGTTGAGGTGGTTTCGACTTAAATAACCAAGTTTTTAGGCCTTTACTTTGATTGGTTTTGTTTATTGTTATCGGATTTTTGATAAATTGTTAAAAAGATCAGATTTTGAAGATTATGATTATCGGGTTTGTTGTTTTGATGTTTTTGGTAAAGATAATGCATT
>BQNB010032366.1:0-53231 GCA_026074375.1 Tanacetum coccineum | reverse complement strand
CTAAAGCTTGGTTTGGACGGTTTACTCCCGGCCCTTGTGCTCAGTTCAACCTAGGACATGCTGACTTGTAATGATCAGTACCCCCACACTCAAAGCACGCTCCACGATCAGCTAATGGATTCCTAACATTTACTAGGTTCACATTCCTAGGCACTACTCTACAATCCTTAGCAAGATGTCCTGGGCGGTTATAGTTGAAACAAGTGCGATAGGGTGCCTTAGGTGGATGGTAAAAGTTATAGGTCGTAGACTTCGGTGACGTACCCATGTTCTCTCTCCTAACAGGATGTTTGGTTATAGCAAAAGCATTTCCAGCCCTAGTTCTCTTGTTATTGATTGCAGTTTTACATACATATAAAATAATATACTTATAGAGAAATTAAGGAAATCCCCAAGTATCCCTTGGACAATTCCACTCACAAAGATATATATATATAGAATACGTATAATAAACCGGGCAAGTATGATCACCCGGGTCGTTTTCCCCAATGACTAGTGCAATTGAAACCACGTTTTAAGTTCGGATCCTGATTTGAATAAGCAAGGATATATGATTTGGTTTCTAGAAATTAAAGCCCTAAAAAAAATTTACTTTTTATTTAACTCTTAATTAAACTAATTAAAAATTAAACCTAATCGAAAAGTTACACTTTCTACCCTAAGAATCTATCCCGACAGCAAACTAAGACCCGAATTAAGGTGAAATTTGAAAAGTGCTTTAAAATGAAAAACTCAAAGAAGCAAAGTTGTAAAAGAAACTAAGGGGAACAACTTTAACAAAAACACTATAGTCTGAAACTCAAAGATAAGCTCTAAAAAGAGCTTATTAATAAGCTGTTACAGAAACTAGGGGTTTGGCCTATGTTTTACTAAAACAGCGATTGTGAGCTCAATTAAAGCTTAAATTTAGAAAGGAAAAGTGATCTAGGAAGCTTATGATGTGCTTTTTCTAAAAATGAAAAGAAATTAAAGCTAGAAGTGCTTTTAAACTACTGAAATTGATCATGAAATAAGCAAACTCAGGAAATAAGCAAAGTAACTTTAAATCCAAGTAAGCTAAAAACTTAATTAAGCTTAATTAGACTCTAAAACTTTGAAGACATATTAAACTACCTATAAGCTATCTAATTAAGCTGGAAAATCTAGACCCATAAGCTAAATTAACAAATTTAAATCCTTAAGAACTCTAAGTACTGTTTTTGGAGTTTTTAGGTTTTTATGACTTTTGACAGCCAGATTTAACTAGGAAAATAAGCTAGAAATTGCAAATTAAGACTTAAAATGTATTAAGCTCTATTAAAACTTAAATCCTACTAAATTTGATAAGCTAAATCCTAAAATTACTAATCTAAATGAGGCTAAGAACACGGCAGTACTAACTTAGGTTAGTACTGCTAGTGTAAAAAGTTCAGCAGTACTGCTGGTGCAATTTTGACTTTTGAAAACAAAAATAAGCAATGAAATAAGCTAGAGAATGAAAACTAAATCTAAATAAGCTGAAACTAAACTTAATTCTACTGAGATTAAAGCTAACAGTACTAACTTGTGAAAGCAGTACTAACTTGGAGGTTAGTACTGGTAGTGCAAAGGTTCAGCAGTACTAACTGAGGTTAGTACTGCTAGTGTAATTTTGAGATTGCACTAAACCAAACACTACTTAACCATTATGACAGAATTGAGAAAAGCTTTTTAAGAGAAATCTAATGAACAAGTGCTAAATACCAGATAAAAACTAACTTAAAACAAACTTAATAATCATGATTAAACAACTGAATAAGCTTTAATCTAAGATCTAAACCATTTAAAATAATATTTTTTGGGTTTTATGAGTTTTTATGACAGAATTTAATAACTAATGATCTATAACTACTTAAACAAAAACAGATGAAGACAAACAACTAATAAGTACTAGAAGAGACATTTAAACACTAATTAGCAAAGAGAATAAGCAAATAAGCAGATCTAAGCATATAAGCTATAACTAAGCAATTCTAACTGAATTTAGAGAAGAGTGAAAAGAAAAACTTACTTGATCCTTTAGCTAAACAAAAGGAACCAATAATGGCAGCTACAAGCTCTCTAGCTTATTCATAAGCTAGAGTATAAGTCCTTGGGATCTCTTCCAAGGTAAGATCCCCTTCCAAAAGCTTAGATCCAATAAGATCCATGTAAGTTTAAACTAGTTAAAGGTTTAGATAAGATTAATACTAAATTCAAACAGCTCTATTTCAGCTTATAGACTGAAAGAGCTTTAAATGAGCTTATTAGCTTATGAGACAATATGGCTTATTAAGAGAGCTTATGACTTTAAATGAGAGCTTAGAAAATGAGATTTAAAACACTAAAAACTGAATTTCATTAATTAAAGAAGCTGATTACAATACTTGAAAAAGGAAATTACATTTAAGAAAATTACGAATTTAAGCTAAAAATTAATAAAAACTAAAATTGACTACTAAAACCTAGATGCTGTGTGTGTGAGAAGTGAGGTCTTTTTATAGTGCCCAGCTGAAGCTTCTAGGACCTCTAGCCCTGCTTTTCAATCTTTCAATCTCTGCCATTCATTTCTTCAATCATTTGATCATCAATTGTGGCCGTTTGATCAAGATGTGGACACCTGAGGATTGCCAGCGTGTCATTCCCTTGATGTGACGTTTGTGTTAGTTTTGTGAGTGAGTTTAGCACAAAACCCATCACAATTTGTGCTTCTTTACTTGATGATGTGGCTCTTCTTTAATGAATCCTTTGATTAAAGACTGATTTGACCCTGGGTTTGTGATGTAGACCTCTTGAATTGACTTAATCACCCTCTAATTTTGATTTGCCCCTTGTTTTACCATGGGGGTGAAATGAAGAAGACGGATGAATAGTAAAAGTGGTTCCCGCTTCTTTTTCGACAGTTAAAACTGTTGGAGTTTGGGAAGTTAACACATTTGGCCCCTCTCTTTCATTTCCTCTTTTTAAGTTATAAAGAACTTTCGAAAATTGCAAGAATGGCCCTTGTAGATGAAGATTGGCTAAGGCTTTGGTCTTTTGGGGCTTCGGCTTTGTACTCTTTTGATTCTCGTGTCCGTGTTTGCTCGCTTTTGACTGTTTTCTTGTGATTTTTGACTTATCCGTACCTGCACACACAAAACACAAATACAAGCATATTTTTGCCATTTTTGGTCTGTTTTGGGTTTATTTGGGTTATTTTAGGTATAAATGGATATGTGTATTTTACACTTATCAGCAGTCTATAGCGTATAATAATAAACGATGAATATCCAAAGAGGGGTATTGTAAAATATTATATGGGCTATGTATGGGCTTATGGGCTATGTCTATTCATCTGTAGGTACAAGCTAGGGTTAGATTATCCTTATATATACATTTCTCTTGTAACCTCTGGAATCAATCAATCAATAAGAATTCTCTCTTCCTCTCTCATTCTTGTGTTCTTATTATTTTACAACAACACTTTTATTTTCGTTATTTTCCTCATTGGTAACTTTTAGGATCATAGAATAAAAAGCACAATTAAGTGTCTAAAAGATAACTTCATCATCCCCGATTTTTCACTTTTCCCATGCTAAGCTTAAAAACAAGATCATTGCTAATTACAAGTCATGACACTAATACTACTCATAAATACTAATTGTGTACTTACTTTTCCTCCCGCAAATCCTACTTTTGTATCTCAGGATTTTACTTAAGTCATATACCGAAGGCTCTTTAAGACTTTTTGTTTCGATATTTATTAATTCCAAAAATAAAGTGTAATGGTTAAGAACGCAATAATTAGCTCCTAGCCCTTTTCAAAAGATCAAATGCAATCAAGATTAAAGTCCACATCGAGGCAACCAAAATTTGGCTTTTATTAGGCTACTTAAGCAAGGCACCATTCATGTCATATACCCTAAGGCTCTTTAAGACATAAATGGACCAATCTTATTTGCACCATATACCCTTAGGCTCTTTATAGGACAAAACAAGACAAAAACTTAAGAACATTATTAAACTTCAGTCCTTTAGTTGGCTAAAACATCGGCACGCTCCGTAAGATGTAGCAAACATATTTCGACTTCGGATTATATAAGTAAAACCGGTGCCTTTTATCTCGAAGCCACATCGATAGCGAGTCGACAAGAGGTTATTCTACTTATTATGACACCGGACTCTACCTTATATGAAAACTCTAACATCGGCCACGCCTTCGACACGATGAAGTAATCTGGCAGAGATACTTATTTTTATTATTTTTGCATTTTTAAGCCAAATTAAGTATTCCTGATGTGTACTCATCCTAATCACAAAGGAACTAAAGAAAACTTCTATTAACTAATTATTAACCAAAAAAACCATACAACTTTATTTATTAAACATTCATATAAAAGTGAAACAAGCTAATGGGAGAAAAAGCCACAATTAATACTTATGAGCTTGAAAGAAAACCAACTATTCTACGTTTAACATCATGACTTATAAATAACACTATCAATTTCTTGTCCCCTTCACAAAAGAAATTTTTGCAAATGCTTAGCCTATATAAAATCCAACTTGGCATATTTAAAATCTACTTGAGATTAGCACAAGTCTTCATTTACTAATGATTTCAAGTCTAGCATGTTTAAAGTCTACATGAGACTAGCACAAACTATCATCATTAATTGTTAAGGAAGAAAGCTAGAACTCTACACGTACGATCGGGTCAAAAATTACTTTTTATTCTTACCAGCGGAAAACCTACATTTTTGTCTTAACATTTTTTTTTTTTTTTTTTTTTTAAACACTAAAATTTAAAATTTTTGCTATTTTTGTGGGAAAACGGGTACGTGAGAACAAAACAATAAGCAAGCAACATCAAATCGATAGATTCCCTCCCCAAACTAAAACAAAACATTGTCCTCAATGTTTAAAGTCGGGTCTCTACGAAAATCTAAGCCGTTTATGAAGTATGCAAAGATAAACGTTAATCGATAATGATGAAAGGATATGGATCTCCCCAAACTAATTTTACACAAAGGATGAGAAGCTCGAGTAGAACGGGAAACAACACCGGACACGAGAGGCTTCTAAAATTTGTTGGGAGAATCCTGCAAAAATCACAACAAACAAACAACAAACATCGAGAAATCGGAAAGAGAACAAGCCTCTCTCAACACAACACATTAGATAAGTAAATAGAAATGATAAGCATGGGGTGAACTCCCACGAAGCGGCTTGTTTTTGATTACCGAGTCGCAAGCTCGACTCGATCCCTGAATTCAGTTGTCCTTAGGGAAAGTCTGGAGGTCCTACCTCCGGATAAAACCAATAGTGGTTATATCCCCTCCATAGTAATGCTTAAGCGTGCAGTTGACTTTGAAATTAGAACCCTCGGCATGGAGACAACTGGCAGTTGCCTTAAGGATAACTTCGGTGATTGTGAAAGGTCCGGACCAACGGGATTTGAGCTTTCCGGAGAAAATCTTTAATCGGAGTTGAAAAGAAGGGACTTGATCACCAACATTGAAGAATTCGGTTCTTTATCTTGGAATCGTGTAGGATTCTTTTGGTCTTCTCCTTGTAGATTAGCGAATTCTCGTAAGCTTGATCACGAAGCTCGCTAAGTTCATTAAGCTGAAGCTTTCGATGATCGCCCGCGGTCTTTAAATCGAAGTTGGCATGCTTGAGAGCCCAATATGCTTTGTGTTCTAGCTCAACTGGTAAGTGACACGCTTTTCCATAGACTAACTTGTATGGAGTACATCCAATAGGAGTCTTGTAAGCGGTTCTAAAAGCCCATAATGCATCATCTAGTTTATCTGACCATGAGGCACGGTTTTCTCTGACCGTCCTCTCTAAAATTCTTTTGAGACCTCGATTCGTGACTTCAACTTGACCACTCGTTTGAGGATGGTAAGGAGTCGAAAGACGATGGGTGACACCATATTTAGACATAACTTTATCAAATTTGTCGTTACAAAAATGGGTCCCACGATCGCTTATGATTGCTCTCGGAGCACCGAATCGGGAGAAAAGGGATTTTAAGAACTTAACAACTACCCTAGCATCGTTGGTAGGGAGCGCTTTCGCTTCAACCCACTTGGAAAGATAGTCGACGGCTACTAGAATATATTTGTTACCCCTAGATGACGGAAAAGGTCCCATAAAATCGATTCCCCATAAATCGAAAATCTCACAAACTTGGATTGCATTTTGAGGCATCTCATCACGTTGAGAGATTTTGCCTTGTTTTTGACAAGCATCACAAGTTTTGACAAATTCGTAGGCATCCTTATAAATGGTGGGCCAAAAGAAACCGGCATCAAAAATCTTCTTGGCGGTAAAGTTGGCTCCGTAGTGTCCCCCGGTGGGTCCACTATGACAAGCTTCGAGAATTTCGAAAGCTTCTTTGCCATCTACACACCTTCGGATTATTTGATCCGCACAAGTCTTGAAAAGAAAAGGGTCATCCCAAAAATAATGTTTTACATCTTTAAAGAACTTGTTTTTCTCTTGAGTCGACATTCCTTTTTTAATGAATTTCCCCGCGTGGTAGTTAGCAAAGTCGGCAAACCACGGGGTACTTTGGTCTTTGGAAGTTAACACACTTAAAGTCTCTAAAGGAAAAGTCTCGGTAATCTCTTTTGGATCAAAAGTATTTTCGTAAGGGTTTTCAAGACGAGAGAGGTGATCAGCTGCATAGTTTTCAGCACCCTTGGTATCGATAACCTTAAAATCAAATTCTTGAAGAAGTAAGACCCAGCGAAGCAATCTTGCTTTGGTCTTTCTGTTGATAAGATCTTCAAAGCGGAGTGATCCGTGTAAAAACATCTATGTTCAAGTTTAGATATGATTGAAACTCTAGAAAGCATAACTAACTGCACGCATTCTCTTTCTTGGTTGTTGTGTAATTCGTTTTGCTTCAGTCATTGTTTTGCTAGCATAATGAATTGGTCGGATATGCTTCTCAATCCTTTGCCCTAAACCCGCACAATTGCATAATCACTTGCATCGCAAATGATTTCCAAAGGTTTATGTCCCAATTCGGTAAGCAATGAGAATTGGAGCTTAGGCTCAGTTCTTTTTCAATGTTTGTAAGGCTTAGGTATGCAATCTTCCGAAAAATGAAGGGTGTGTTCTTCTCTAAAGATGGGTCAGATGGGTCGAGTGATTTTGAAAAGTCTTTGATAAATCTTCGTTAGGGGGGGGGGAAAAAAAAATCCAGCATGCTGAGAACTTCTCGAATTCCGTTGACGGTTGAGGGCATGAGAAGTTTAGAAATAAACATCATCTTTAGCTAATTACTTCAATTCTTTTCTTGAGATCTTTGTACTAAACAATTCTTCTTTAAAACATGAAATGCTCTTTACCCAATTTCAGTGCTATTCTGGGTCTTCACTTCTTTTATAGCATTTTATCTAATTTGGCAAGACCGAGGAAAAAAATCTCAAAACTGAAAAATGTCATAAAAAACTTCCATTGTTTTCTCTATCTTATCGTGAAATATGGGCATTCATACAACGTTGGAAAGTCCGGTGCATTTGCACAAACCGAATGGCATACGAAGGTTATGCGGAATGTTCTAGTCTATGGGCCGTAAAAAGTAGTTTTTCTGGATCTTTAGTTCATTGGGAATTTTTTGAGAAACGATTAGAATATCCAGAAAAAATATAAGAAACAATAAACTCGTTTTGCGGCTACTCGCTATAACTATTGTCCATGAATGGTAACGGAATATGGTCTTTACAAGTTTGTGTGCTTCGTTTAAATTTCGATAGTCGGTGCAAAATTCCATCCGGTGTCTAATTTTGTAGGCACAGCTCATTTTATTCGTTTGTGACAACGTCTCTACCACCTCTTTTAGGAACACAATGGGACCGGACTACCCATGGACTATCGATATCGGATAAATCAATCCTGCTTCCAGAAGTTTTTCTAGCTTCTTCTTGATTACGTCGTGGAATTTAGGGTTAACCTCCTTTGGATGTGGGATTGAAGGTGTGGTACTCATCTTCTAAAAGGATTTTGTGTGAGCAAAAATTCTGGATCGATGCCTCGGATATCATTATAGTTCCAAGCAATTGTTGTTTTAGGTTTTTTAGACAAGTTATTGAGTGAGGGTTTTTCTTCTTGGCTCTAAATCTTTTAAAAATTATGACTGGAAGTTTGTTATTTCTTTCTAAAACGCATACTCGAGATGCGGACGGTAACTCTTTTAAGCTCGACTCTCGGGAATTTCTTCTAACGACTCTTTTGGTTATTAACAACTTTAGATCATTTTGAATTGGAGCGTGTAATCTACTTGGTATGGGTTAGGTAATGGATTTTGCTTGAGAGTGCCTCTGAGAATGAGAATGTCTCCCTCGGGATCATTAGTACGTTGCATTGAAAACTGTGAAACTGGTTCATCATCGATTGCTTTGAAAAGCATACGGCTTTTCAAAGAGTAAAAAAATCCATTTCATCAAACGGAGAGTAGGTGTGGAGATGATTTAGAAACAATCGGATTCGGAAGTACGAAGAGGAATGGTTGTAAGGCAACGGAATCGGAAAATCCTCGGTACTTCTTGTGAGTATTCTTCACAAAGTGACATCACTAAGATCAACTTTCTTCCAATGCTTCGAGAATTGTTGTATGAAAATTGGAAGTGCATCACAACATTTAAGGGTTACGATTGATATCATTACTAGTGTAATCTTCCTTCGTAAACATCGATTAAATAGCATGAGCCCGTCTATAGAAAGGGTAGCACCCGAGTATGAACGGACTCGAGGATGGCTATAAATCTAGACAACGATCGGCGGGGAAAGTAAAATTCCCTACTTTGACAAAAACATTCCTCAGCTACATATACATACCCCAGGCTTGTTTGGAAATTGGTTCGGTCGGCTAATTCTTGAATTCCATTTTTGTTTCGGTTGAGTCCTGAGAGTTGAAGCTTTTTCCAAATGGATAAAGGCATAAGATTGATACTAGACCTAAATCCGTCAAGGGGCTAGTAACTATCAAACTTCTGAAAAATCACATGGAATGAGCAATTCGACCGGGGTCACTAGCTTTTCGGGAAGCTTTTTTAAGGACAATCGTCACTACAATTTTCATTCAACGGTAGTTTTGTATAATTGTTTTGGTTAACTCATTAACTTGTCTTTGTTATTATGCATTTTTTGAAATTGGAGCAAACTTTGGCATAATGAATGGGTGCGATCCCGAAACTTTGCTTAAAGTGAAGATTACGGAAGATTTCCTTAAACTTTGAAGCTAGGTTTATCATCCTTTTCACGAATCTTTTGTTTGTTGAGTCTTGATGGGTAGGTAAAATTAGGTTTTGGCTTTGTGGCAACCGAAAATGAAGGTTCTTTCGATTGGTTCTTGTCTTTGGGTTGTTACAATGGATCAATGGAGGAGGATGGATGTTGCTTGGTGCTCGTAGCTCCGTATCCTTTGTCACCTACTTTCCTTTTCACTACCGGCGTGGAATCGAGAGGTCCATCTGAATGAAACACCAACTACGAGTTGTAATTGCCTTTGGCTTCATTATTTGGGTTTGGTAAATGGTATTGCTTGGTAAGTACTTGACTGAAGGTTGGTTTGTGTGATAGTTTTTTTTTTTTGATGAAAACCGAGCATCTTTTCTGAAAATCATGCTTGCTTTTTTGAGATTCATTGTAAACTCTTTGAAATCATTTTGAAAATTGTCCAACTTCATTTGGTAAATTTATTCATGTTTTGCATCATTTGCTTTAGAATAATTTTCAAATCAGTTTTAGAACCACTTTTGTTGGAGGTGGTGAGGTAAATTGATTGATTTGTGGTTGATTGGTTGGTGTTGGTATGGTGGAGCTTGATAAACTTGATTGTTGAGTTTGGTTGTTTGGTCGTTGTTTGGTTGTAATTTCCTCCTCGGTGTGGTTGAAAATTAGGAATTGGTTATTGTAACGGTTTTGGTTGGTGTGGATATTTCGGTTGATTGAAACCCGGTTGGTCTCATTTGATTTGCAGATTGAAAGGGTGGTTTCTTTGGAGATAAATTACCAACGGCTGCGGTTTTTTTGATATTGTTGGATGTTTGTGTCCATGAATAACGGGACAATCGTTTCACCTCGAGTTAATGGACTAAGGTTTTAAAACTGTGCATTTGATCACATGTGCAAACATACGTCCTAAATGGCTTTGACGGGTGCGGGAGTCAATGGTAGTAACGACTAAAGCTGTTCATTTGATTTCAACATTTGGTTTCATCTTGTTGTCATCTTGTCCTCGAGTGAAGCGGCTACTTTGTTGCATATCGAAAGAATTATTGGAAGATGAAGATATTAGAAAGAGGAGTCAGTAATCACTCTGGAGTCACTAGCAAGACTTTGGAGTAACGAACTTTTGACATGGCTTTCAATAATCGCTAAACCTTCTTGAGGCATTTTGTCTAAAAAATTGCCACCTGCTGCAGAATCTAAGGCATCTTGATCATTCTGATTCAAAGAATTGTAAAAAGTATCAGTTGGTGGAGTTTGAAGAGCCATGGTGGAGGACATTGGACGAAGGGAGTGTCTTTAAACGTTCCACTGCTTCATTGAAGGCTCATTTTAGTTTTTGGTAAAAGTAATGATTCATTACGATAGTAATTGGTTTTGAAGGTGGGAGAAGTTTGGTTTATGAAGCTTTTGAAACAAGGTTGTCTCCAAGTGAGGAATTGATCTAGAGGTTCTTTGTATAACCAATCTCGGGTTCACAGTTTCTAGTGAAAGGAAAAAGCTAAAAAGCTTTAATCGAAGTGTTCGGAACTTCGGGATGTTCTAAAAGTTGAAGTGACCTTGTTAAAAAATCGAATGGTGATTGGCGGGATCTTTCTACCGTGAATTTATTGCTTTGCACAAGATTGATTAACGGTTGCTTAAGCTCGAAATTGTTTGCATTGATCGGAGGAACAAACCTTTTAGCATATTCTTCATAACTAGATGGGTGCTTATGTACATTTGAGCCATAGGTTCGATTGTCGGCCATTGGAACAACGTTTTGTTCAACAATTGGATCAACCGGAAGAGTTTGTCGACGTCTACGAGATTGCGAACGAGTGCGCATAAAAAGAAAAACTAACAATTAAAAAGCAAAACTTTACACTAATTTTTTTTTTTTTTTTACAATTGAATATTAACGCAGTCTCCCGAAAGAGACTTAAACACTATTAATCATCTACTTCACGGGTAGCTCTTGAAAATCGCTTTTCAAGGTGAGCACGTACTTGGGTAGTGACACAAAAGGCAAGTGTTAAATTCTTTGATTAGAGTTTGGGAACTATTGCAAGTTCCGGCAAATTTGAAATGAAATAGCATCAATAGAAGATATTATATGTTGGTGTTCGATTACCAACTTTGTTTATTTTATATTTTTTTTAGGACAATTTTTTTATGTTTTTGATTTTTCTATTATTTTTTATATTTTTTACTTATACTAAAAAGAAAAATATTTTTTTTACTTTTTCATTTTTTTTTATGATTTTTTTTTTTTACTTTTGAATTTTAAAACAAGAATGAAACTTTCGAGGACGAAAGGATCTTCAAACCAAATCGACAACCACAAAACGTAGGAATCGTAAACACTAATCCCCGGCAACGGCGCCAAAAACTGATTGCAATTTTACATACATATAAAATAATATACTTATAGAGAAATTAAGGAATCCCCAAAATATTCCTTGAACAATTCCACTCACAAGATATTATATATAGATACGTATAATAACCGCGCAAGTATGATTCACCCGGGTCGTTATCCCCAATGACTAGTGCAATTGAAACCACGTTTTAAGTTCGGATCCTGATTTGAATAAGCAAGGATATATGATTTGGTTTCTAGAAATTAAAGCCCTAATTTTTTTACTTTTTATTTAACTCTTAATTAAACTAATTAAAAATTAAACCTAAATCGAAAAGTTACATTTCTACCTAAGAATCTATCCCGTCAGCAAAAACTAAGACCCCCGAAATTAAGGTTTTAAATTTTGAAACAGGGCTTAAGATGATAAACTCAAGTAAGCAAAGTTGTAAAGGCAAGATAAGGGAACATGATTTAATAAAAAATTCAAGGACTGAATATCTCAATAGCTCATTAAGAGCTTATTTCTAAAATGATTACAGAAATGAGGGTATATCCTTGGTTTTAGAAAAATTTAGCTATAAGAAACGCAAAACATAGATCAAAATGAGAAAGAAGTGTCCTAAAGAGATTAAAATGTGCTTAATCTGTACTGCAAGAAATCAATGCTTAAACTTACTCTTATGCTACTGAAATGATCAGAAGTAAGCAAACTCAGGAATAAGCAAGTTACAAAATCAAGTAAAGCCTAAAAAACCTTATAGCTAAACTAGACTCTAAAACTTTAAGGATCTTACACAATACTACTATTTATCCATCTAATAAGCTATAAATTCTAAGCTTAAATTTGAATTAAACAATTAGACTTTATTTAGTTCCTACTGTTTTTTTGGAATTTTCAGGGTTTTTTAGACTTTATACAGCAAAATAAGCTAAAAGAACAATAAGCTAGGAAAACAAAAATTTAAGACTTAAACTAATTAACTATATGAAAACTTAAATCCTGCTGATTGTTATAGACTAAATCCTAAAATTACTGATCTAATTAAGCTGAGAACACAGCCCTGTACTAACTGAGGTTTAGTACTGTAGTCGTGAAAATTCAGCAGTCTTTGAGAGTACTGCTGATGCTATTTAACTTTCGACAGTAATGAGTAATGAATGAATTAAGCTAGTTAACGGAACTAAAAAACGTTATAGTATAATAAAAACTTAATTCCTACTGAATTGAAAAAGCTAAATATGTTATACTTAAAAGTACTTAACTTGTGAAGGCTATACGACCGTTATAATTTTTAGTTAGTACTGTTAGTGTAAAAGATTCAGCAGTACTAACTTAGGTTAGATGCTAGTGCAAAATTTGAGACTGCACTATAACACCAAAAAACATATGTACCATTTTCGACTTTGATTTAGAAAGCTTTTTAAGAGAAATTTGATGCACAAAAACTAATATCAGATAAAAACTAGCTTAAAACAAACTTAATAATCATGATTAAACAACTGAATAAGTAAGATCTTAAGATTTTAACTAATTAAACTAATGTTTTTGGATTTTATGGGTATTTTTTTAGAACAGAACCATAATTATCAATCTAATGATCTATATACTATGAAGGAAAAAAGATGAAACCAAATAAACTAAATAGCACTAGAGAGATATTTGATCACTATCAAGCAAAAGAGATTAAGCAAATAAACAGTCTAACATAGCAAGCAATAATATCATTTATTTAAAACTAGGAATATTTAGGGAATTATGAGATTACAAACTCTCTCTAGCTGAACAAGAGGACAATTAAAGGCAGCTACAGCTCCTTAGCATATTAATTAAGCTAAGGTATAAGTCATTGGATCTTCTTCCAAAGTAAGATCCCTTCCAATAGCTTAATTTCAATAAGTACATATAAGTTTAAACTAATTTAAGGTTGTAGATAAGGTTAATATTAATTCAAACAGCTTATTTCAGCTTATAGACGAAGAGATTAATATTAGCTTATGAACAACTTATTAAGAGTACTTATGCACTTTAAATTGAGAGCTTAGGAACGAGATTTTAAAACACTAAAAGCTGATTTCATTAACTAAATGAGGAGATTATATTACTTGAAAAAAGGAAAATTACATTTAAGAAAAGCAAGAATTTAAGCTAGACTAAATTACTAAAAATAGATAAAAAAACCGTAAAAAACTAGATAATCCGTACTTTTTGTGTGGGAGGTGAGGGCCTATTTATAGTGCCAAGCTTGAAGTTCTAGGCCCTATGAGCTCCCATCAATCTTGCATCCAATCCCATTAATCACTTGGGGCTAAATTTTGAGCCGTTGTCAAGGACGTGCACACCTGAGGATTTTGCCAGCGTGGCATTCTTTGATGTTGACGTTTGTGCTAGTTTGGTGAGTGAGTTTTAGCACAAAAACCACCTTATTTTTTGCTTTCTTCTTTGATTACGTGGCATTTGACGCTTGTGCGAGGATAAGTATCCCTTGAGATAGACTAATTTGTCTTGATTGGTGCTTGAGTTCCTTGAATTGACCATCGCCACCTTAATTGTGAAGTTGCTTGTTTTACCATAGGGGTGGAAAACGGGGGAGACGATGAATAGTAAAATGGGGTTCCGCTCCTTTTTTGATAGTTTAAACTGTTGGTGTTTGGGAAGTTAATACATTTGGCCCCTCTCTATCATATTACTCTTTTTAGTTATATAGAACTTTCGAAATAGCAAGATTGTCCATGGAGATGTTTATAAAAGGGAAAATTGGCAAAAAGGCTTTGGGCTTTTGGGTTCTGCTTGGACTCTTCTGTTTCTCGTATCCGGGAGTTAGTAGTTTTTGAATGTTTTCTTGATATTTTTGATTATCCTACCTTGCAACACAAAACACAAATACAAGCATATTTTTGCCATTTTTGGTCTGTTTTGGGTTTATTTGGGCCTTTTTAGGTACAAACGGATATGTGTATTTTACACTTATCAACTCCCTCTACATTCCTATTAACTCCCTCTATGCCCCCATTAGCTCTCAAACCCTGGTCATTTCCTTGACCATTCAATCATTGACGACGCTCCAATCTTACATTCCCTTAGGTCTTCTTACCACTTTCACTTACACCCATACACCTGTTCTCCCTCATAGTGATTCGGAGCAGGCCGGCCAAGGCACTTTCGGTTTCCTCATCACTTTGAGCGGCGATTATTTATATGAGGGGGAATATGGGCCGTTAGGTAAGTGGGTAGACACAATATATTAGAAACATCATTAATTATATTTTATATAGCATATACTCATAACACTCCTTATGGTGTCATCATTGAGTTGTTTGGAACAACATTATCTAGTATGAGTGAGTTGTGATACGCTTTTAACTACGTTGGCCAGTACTTATCTTCGCATACTTTCCCAGTCACACTCAATATTGAGCTCACAGTCATTTCATATGACAGATATCTAAGCACCCAAGCCTGCGAAACACGCGGAAAGCAAACAAAAGCGGTACACCGGCACAATCAAGTTCATATACGCAATAAAAGATGGATCTTAGGTATTTTAGTATAGGCAATCACTATTCTCTATAACCCTTGGCTCTGATTACCAATCTGTAAACCCAGGAAATGGAGAAAATCGGGAATGCAACATAAGATCAAGCATAACACAGATACAAATTAGAGGAAACTTACAATGCATTAAACTTCAAGTGTTATGAAGACATCACCTGAAAAACTCGATGTGATGTCTCAAATCAAGCTAAATCCACAATCTCTTACAATATCCAAAAGCCCTCACAAGGGTCCAAATCCAAACTTAAACCAAAATCTTCAAATTTTAAAGCAGAATTTAAAATTAACAAGCAAGATTTACAGGAAAATTGATTCAGCGGCGGAACTCACCCTTAATTTATCTATATACGATTACTCACAAAGGGACGAAATCACGCTTGGGATCAGAAAACCAGAAGCAGTATAGCGTGTTCCGGGATCGTTAGTCCAACGAGGCTAGAATGGAATATCGAAAAACGTTTGATGATTGGTGTTTGAATGTAACAAGGAATGATTGGGAATTAAAACTAAAAGTAAATGCACATATAATTTAAACAAAGAACATAAGCTGGAAATTTGAATTAAAGCTAGCAAAGGCAAAACACTAAAACTTTTAACTATTGCACAATATGCTCTAATAAGCTAAGAAGACAAATAAGCTAATCTAAATCTAAATCAGCAAATTAAGCATGCAATTAGGCTAAATTAAAACAAGAGAAACACAACAGTACAAACAACATGTTTCATTACCTATCTAAGTTTAATCTTATTCATTCTAACCTACCAGTACTAACTACCAGTATAACTTAGTGTTAGTTACTGCTGTTATAATTTAGTACGGTTAGCCTTAACAAAACACAATTAAAACAAGAATAAGCAAATAAGCTAAACAGAAGATTAACCTACCCAAAATAAGCACTTAAGATAAGAATAAGCAACCAGATTAGATATAATGATCATAAGCTAGAAACTAAAACTGATAAACTCTTAAGTTATTTTGAAAAGACAATTAAGTTCTACTGAAAACAAAGTACAATAAAATAGCTATTACTTAAAATGCTAAAGAAAATCTGTAGACAACTGAAATAAATATAGCTGATGAGCTAAATTGAACTGCCAGTACTAACAGTACTAACTATAGTACTACTTGGAGTTAGTACTGGTAGTGTTAAGTTAGTACTGTTCCTAAAATGAACTAGCTTAGTCTAATTGGAGTTCGTATGCTTGTTTCAAAACAGCCTTTAAACATACCAAAAATCATTTTTATATCAAACTTATTAAAATACGTTATCAAATACAAAGTAATACACCCTTATAAGCATTTTCAATCCATTACTAAGCAGCAAATAAGCATGAATTAAGCCTTAGCATTTTAACTTATAATAGCAGTTTTAACAAATAAACGAACAATTCTGAAAAGACAAGTAAAGTAAGAAATAGAGAGACTTATACACCTTGCTCAAAAAAGGGTAACAATTAATATACAAGACTCTAGCTTGCATAGGAAAGATAGTGAGAGTATAAGCCCATCCGAACTGGCTTATCATCCATAACATAAGCTGAGGTATATTTGAGAGTGATTGGTGTGATATTCTCTTAACTACTTAACTTTTTAAGTTCACTTAGTTAAAATAGTTTGTAAACAGGCTGTATTGAGAGCTTTTGAACACAAAACAACTCAATTAAAAATCTTAACACTTGGAATTATAAAGTGACTTTAAAAACTCAAATTTGCATTAAAACTTGGAAATGTTACAAAGCTGAAAGCAAAAGCTGTAAATGACTGAAAATAAGCTAAGTTATATTAAAAACTAAAACAGGATTTAAGATGCCTAAAGGCTTACAAAAGGTCATATTTATAGCCGAGATATTGACTTGCATCTTGTGCTTCATTGGAGAGATAATAAACCACGTGTGCTAGTGTGTGAGGTGCAAAATCTAGAGCAAAATACCTGCTGTTGATTTC
This sequence comes from Tanacetum coccineum, assembly GCA_026074375.1. NCBI lineage: Eukaryota > Viridiplantae > Streptophyta > Magnoliopsida > Asterales > Asteraceae > Tanacetum > Tanacetum coccineum. The sequence goes on along the minus strand of BQNB010032366.1, from coordinate 36,170 downwards.
TTTTGAGCTCTTTGGAGACAATCTCAGCCATCGAGTGCTTTGGAATGGAGAGGGATTGCCAAATGGACTTTATAAAGCTTGGGGGGGAGAATAAGTAGGGGGATTGAAATGATTTTGTAGGATGTTGGAGGATTTTGCAGCGAGAAGTATGGGAGCAAAACGGGTGCGGGTCTGGTTTTAGTATTAGGCGGGAAGAAAAGTTTTATACATGTTGGGTTTTATTTCGTGACAGAGAGAGGTTTATGAGGATCGTTTAAGGGAATGTTGGTTTGTGTACAAGAAAAGCCCCTCCACTCTTTCTTGTTTCATTCTTTTTTTCCCCTTTCTTTCTTTTATAAAATGAAGTGCCAAATTGCTATCAGTCCCTTATGTGGTTGTATATAATATATAACTTCGGGGTTTGGCATTTTTTGACCTCATGAGTGATTTTTTCTTTGCATTTCTCCTCGGAGTTGACTTGACTTTGATTGGGCTTCGTTTTTAACACACTTTTTCATCCCGAGGTCTGGTTTTGTTGCTTTTTGCTTGGTTTTTCGTCTTTTTAGTGAGGATATCGTTCGTGCACAACACAATTAGCAAAACAAGCTTATATTTTGGCATTTTGACCGTTTCCGTTGTTTGGTTATTTTGCTCTGTTGTTTAAAGGTAAAAGTTTGTGTAAATTATAGCAATACCAAAATCCCCCACTAAGATGTTGCGTGTCACGCAATGATTGAAGTAGGCACTTGAGAAACCAAAAATCTAAATCCCTCGACTAATACTTGGAAAAGTAGCCAAGCGGGGGTTTTATCAAAGGGAATAAAGAATCAATAGCTCCGACAGTCTCTGGTTCTCACCAATTTTTTATATATTTACACAACTACTCTAAATTAATTTTTTTTTTTAATACATGTTTGACTTCCTTTATTTATCAACAATGGGATCATAGAATGAGAACCGTTCGTAGAATAATCCACGGATGTCCTGACGGATAATTTCATCGTCCCCGATTTTTTTTTCACAAGCTCCAAGCTAAGCAATTAAACAAGATCATTTTCGATATAAGTTTATATGTTAAGCCCTCATATTAGACTTTGCGAAAATTTTTACTCCCAACATGGATATATGATTTAAATGTGTGTGTGCTTCAATCCATAGATCAATTATTTTTTAGTCATAATTCAAAGATGAATCACGACTCAAAGCAACAACTTTTAGGTACTTGTAAAGTGATTTTAAAATGCAACATATTCATCACTATACTCATAAGTTCTTAAAGCTAGGAATGCGTTGCTTAGTTTGAACACCTACCTAGGCCTCGCTCCCTAGTAGGATATCACAACCAACGACCGGTGTTCTTAGTTTGAAAACCCACCCCGTTGCTAGCGTAGTGGGAAATCACATCAACACCTTCTTCCTAATATGGCTAAGGATCGGTGTCTTAGTTTGAACCCTCACCTAGACCTTTCTTCCAAGTGAGATATCACAACACACCAAATCCCTAGAAGTAAAGACGTCTTAGTTTGAACCCCCACCTCGTGGTTAGCGGAGTGGGATATCACGACACATCTTTTACTAGCTCCATATGATCAAATGTATGCTTCATTGGCATAATTACAATATTCGTGCATTTTTGCATTCATACTTCATTCATGCTTCTTTGGCATTTTATCTTTCAAAACCTTGCTTTTAAAGAATCAAGTTACAAATTTGAAGCTTTTTCTGAAAACATCGATTGACTTAGTTGAACAAGCACGTATGATTAGGTGGATTAGAAGCTTATGGGAGAAAAAGAACACAAGTTATTCATATAAGTTTTGAGACGAATCTTGCTTAACACATAAACTTATATTTAACTCTATCATTTCTTGTTCTTCACCTTTTTAAAATTCAAAGCAATAGAATTCGTGAAAGCTCGGCCTGAAGGAACTAGCTAGGGCTCAATACGCCCGATCGAGTCAAAAATTATTCTCATTCTACCCAAAAGAAAAGTCAAAACTGTGACAAAACACTTATTTTATTTTTGAAAATTTTTTAAATTTTTTCATTTTTTTGGTATTTTTGCAAAAATTTTGGTGAAAATACGGGATTACGTGGTAACAATGCTGCAGGCAACAATCAAATCGAAGATACCCCCCCAAACTAGTACTAAACATCGTCCTCGATGTTTTGAAGGGTACTACGTTATCCTAAGGCCGTTTATGAAGTATGCCAAATGATAAAACGTTAGTCGATTAGATTAGGATATCGGGATTCCCAAAATGAAGCTGAGGATTTGAAGCTCGAGTGATCGAATAGACAAAACCGAGAACACGAGAGCCTTCACAATCCGGGCAATCCTGGACAATAAACAACAACAACACGAAACACGGGTGATAGAAAAGACAAGCTATCTCACACAACAAACAACACTTATTCATACAATTACAACTACGGATAAGCATGGGTTGCCTCCCACGAAGCGCTTGTTTAAGGTCGCTATGCTTGACCCGTCACCTGAATTTATTGGACATTAGGGAATGTTTGGAGATCCGGGACTACCAATTGTGGTACGTCCCCTCCAAAGTAGTGCTTAACACGATGACCATTCACTTTGAAATTCGGCCCGTTGGCTTGAGATAGCTCAACAGTGCCGTAAGGAAAGACTTGAGTGATGGTGAATGGTCCACTCCAACGGGATTTTAGTTTGCCCGAGAAAATCTTCAATCTTGAATTAAAGAGGAGGACTCGATCACCGACGTTGAAAACGCGATTTTTGATCTTGGAGTCATGGATTCTCTTTGTTTTTTCCTTATAGATCAATGAGTTCTCATAGGCATGATCACGAAGTTCGTTAAGTTCATTGAGTTGAACTTTCCGGTGATCACCCGCAGTAGAAAGATCAAAGTTTGCTTGTTTCAAGGCCCAATAGGCTTTGTGCTCAAGCTCGATCGGAAGATGGCATGCCTTTCCATACACAAGCTTGTAAGGAGTACACCCGATGGGCGTTTTGTAAGCTGTGCGGAAGGCCCATAGTGCATCATCTAGTTTGTCCGACTAGGAAGCACGGTTTTCACCTATGGTCCTTTTAAGGATACGTTTCAAACCACGATTTGACACATCGACTTGCCCACTTGTTTGTGGATGATACGCGGTGGAGAGACGGTGAGTGACTCCATATTTCTGCATGACCTTTGCAAATTGGTCATTGCAGAAATGAGTTCCGCGATCACTTATGATAGCTCGAGGGGCACCAAATCTGGCGAAGAGAGATTTTAGGAATTTGCAAACGACTCTGGCATCATTGGTGGGGAGCGCTTTCGCTTCAACCCATTTTGACAAGTAGTCAACGGCCACGAGAATATATTTGTTCCCTCGTGAAGACGGGAACGGGCCCATAAAGTCAATGCCCCAAACGTCAAAGATTTCACAAACTTGGATGGAGTTTTGAGGCATCTCATCCCGTTGCGAAGTTTTTCCTTGTCGTTGGCACGAGTCACAGTTTTTGACAAACTCGTGGGCATCCTTGTAAATGGTGGGCCAAAAGAAGCCGGAATCAAAGATCTTTTTGGCGGTTAGGTTTGCACCATGATGTCCCCCGGTGGGTCCATTGTGGCAAGCCTCGAGAATGTCGAGAGCTTCCTTGCCGTGCACACATCGCCTGATCACTTGATCCGCACAAATTTTAAACAAGAAGGGGTCATCCCAAAAATAATGTTTCACGTCCTTGAAGAACTTATTTTTCTGTTGGGTTGACATGCCCTTCACAACGAAGTTACCCGCGTGGTAATTTGCAAAGTCGGCAAACCACGGGGTACTAGAATCACCACGAAAAGTCACCATACTTAACGTCTCGAGAGGAAATGTTTCATTAATCTCTTTAGGGTCGAGAACGTTTTCATACGGGTTTTCTAATCGGGACAGATGATCGGCTGCGAGGTTCTCGGCTCCTTTTGTGTCAAGAACTTTAAAGTCAAATTCTTGGAGGAGGAGAACCCATCGGAGCAATCTCGCTTTAGCATCCTTTTTGGCAAAGAGATACTTGAGAGCGGAATGGTCCGTATGCACTATGCTTTTGTTCATGATAAGATAAGACCGGAATTTTTCGAATGCATACACCACGGCTAACATTTCCTTTTCCGTCGTGGTGTAATTAGATTCAGCCTCGGTCATCGTCTTGCTAGCATAATGGATAGGCCGAAAGTGTTTTTCATGACGTTGCCCCAAAACTGCCCCTATGGCGTAATCACTTGCATCGCACATAAGTTCGAATGGTAGATCCCAGTTTGGGGCAATCAAGATCGGAGCTTCCGTAAGTTTATTCTTTAACGTTTGGAAAGCTTGGATGCATTCATTAGAGAAGATGAATGGAGTATTCTTCTCGAGAAGATGAGTCATTGGTCGGGATATTTTGGAAAAATCCTTTATGAATCTCCGGTAAAAACCGGCATGACCAAGAAAACTCCTAACTCCTTTGACAGTGGTGGGATGAGGTAATTTGGCAATGACATCTATTTTGGCTTTGTCAACCTCAATCCCATTTTTAGAAATTTTATGGCCGAGGACAATGCCCTCTTTGACCATAAAATGGCTCTTCTCCCAGTTAAGACACAAATTGGTGTCTTCACATCTTTGCAACATTTTCTCAAGACGGGAGAGGCAATTTTCAAAGGAATTCCCAAAGACCGAGAAGTCATCCATGAAGACTTCCATTGTCTTTTCAACCATGTCGTGAAAGATGGCCAACATACACCTTTGGAACGTGCCCGGTGCATTGCATAAGCCGAAAGGCATGCGACGGTAGGCAAACGTTCCGTAGGGACAAGTAAATGTGGTCTTTTCTTGATCACGAGGGTCAATGGGAATTTGGAAATACCCGGAGAATCCATCAAGGAAACAATAGTACTCGTTTCCCGCTAATCTCTCGAGCATTTGATCCATAAACGGGAGTGGAAAGTGGTCTTTACGGGTGGCTTCATTTAACTTGCGGTAGTCAATGCATACCCGCCACCCGGTAACCAATCGAGTTGGGATCAACTCATTTTCTTCATTTTGAACAACGGTAAATCCACCCTTTTTGGGCACACAATGTATCGGGCTGACCCATGGACTATCGGAGATTGGGTAAATCAATCCTGCGTCAAGAAGTTTTTCAACTTCATTCTTGATGACATCGTGGATTTTTGGATTAACCCTTCTCTGATGCTGAACTGCAGGTTTATAGTCCTCTTCCATTAGAATTTTGTGGGTACAAAATTCCGGGTTAATACCCTGAATGTCGGATAATTTCCAAGCGATGGCTCGCTTGTGGGACTTAAGAACCTTGATCAGATCGGCTTTCTCCCCCAAACTTAATTCTTTAGCAATGATGACTGGTAACTTGTTGTCATCTTCCAAGAATGCGTATTCAAGATGGGGAGGTAAGTCTTTGAGTTCAACCTCTGGCGGTTCATCAATCGAAGATTTAACAGTTTTGGCTTCACAAAGTTTGATTTCTTCTTGGGTTTCTGGTGAACAATCTCCTTGATTTGGAATAGGAGTCGGTGGTTCATTGTTCAAGAATGCTTCTAGGATGAGAATGTCCCCGTCGGGATCATAATAAGTCGGATCAACTTCCGGTGAAGTTGTATCATCATCTAGAGCAAGAAAAGCATTTGCTTCCTCGAACAGTAGAAAGTCACTTTCTCCAAATGGAGTTAAGGTCGGAGATGAATTAGCAACAATAGGATCAAAGCACGGAGAAGGATTTCCGTATGCTACCGAATCAGAAAAACCTAAGACCTCTTGCGAGTATTCTTCACTAGCCATATCAATGACGTCAATCCGGTTTGCCGTCATATGATTGAAATTTGCCGTGTACCTCGAAGTTTGATCTAGGTTGAAAGTTATGGCCTCTTTGCCAACACGAAGGGTAATTTCACCCTCGTACACATCGATTAATGCACGACTAGTTTTCAGAAAACACCTCCCGAGAATTAGAGGTACTCGGGGGTCTGGCTCAAATTCAACAACCACAAAATCGGCTGGAAATTGGAACTTTCCCACCAACACACGGACGTCTTTGGCGATACCGATTGGTGTAGTGATTGAACGGTCCGCTAGCTCTAGCGTCATGCATGTTGGGGTAAGCTCGGAAAGAGAGAGATCCTTCCACACGGAATACGGCATAAGATTGATGCTTGCACCGAGATCGGCCAAGGCATTGCATGTGTTAATGCCAGAAAATTCACATGGGATAAGGAATCTGCCGGGGTCTCCAAGTTTTCTAGGCAACTTGTTAAGGATGACCGCCGAGCAAGTTTCGTTCAATTTTGCCATTTCACTCAATTTCTCTTTGTTTCCGATTAAGGCTTTTAAAGTTGAGGCGAATTTAGGCATAAGAGTCAAAGCATCCAAAAAGCTAATTTCGAAATTCATATCTTTGAAGATTTCATAGAATTTCTCAATTTGTTCGTTAGCTTTTTCACGGCGGTTTTCATCGTTTCTTCTCGAAGGAAATGGGATTGACACCTTTGGAGCACTAACGGATTCAACATCGGGCTTGGAGATTTGATTTCGAGATTGGACTTGCACAACCGGAGGTTGGACGTCTTTGGTGCTTCCGTTGTTAGTCGGAGGCATCGTATCCTTTGTGACCTCGGTATCACGATTCATTGAAGTAGAAGTGGTAGGAGGAATCGTGGGTCCTTGAGTAGTAACACCGCTTCGGGTGGTGATACCTTTCAAATCTTCTTTAGGGTTGGTAACGGTGTTACCCGGGAGAGATCCCGACCCTGAAGTGGAAGCGGTGTTGGAAACTACCATCTTGGAAAGCAAATTGGCTATATTGTCCAATTGATTTTGCATTCCCATCATTTGATTTTGTGTGTTTTGCCCTGACTGAGCCAAGTTGGTTAATTGATTTTGAGTATTTTTCATGATTGCATCGTTGGCTTTGACGTAGCTATCGAAATCGAGCTTAGACACACCTGGAGCTTGTGGAACCGGAGCTTGATGAGTTGGTGCTTGATAAACCGGGGGTTGATTAACTTGGGGTTGATAAATTGGTCCTTGATTGAAATTATTACCCCTGTTTTGGTTGTAATTTCCCCCTCGGTTTTGATTGAAGTTATTTCCTTGATTGAAACGGTTTTGATTGTTTTGATGATTTTGCACGGGAGAAAAACCGGGAGGTCGAATTTGATTAGACAACATCGGAGGTCGGATACCGGTATTTCCTTGATTAAAATTAGCCGCGGCGGCTTGTGACACATATGCTTGGATATTATCGTGGAACATGTTGCCACCGGTGGCGGGACATTGTTGATAAGAATGAGCACCTCCGCAAGTTACACAACTTGGCTCGATTGCTTTAACGGGAGCGGGAGCAGGAGCGGGAGCTTGATTTTTCTTGTCTAGGAGCAATGCCCTAACCAAATCTTTTAATTCGGCAACATCGGATGAAACTGCTGGGGTGGAAGAGCTCGTACCTACTTTGGCAATGACTGCCTTGCTTCGTGATTGACGAACTTTGGATTTGCTTTCGATAATTTTAAGGCATTCTCTAGGCATCTTATCCAAAAAATTACCACCCGCAGCGGAGTTCAATGAGTCTTGATCATTAGTGTTTAAGGCATTGTAGAATGTATCGAGTTGATGCAATTCTGAAAACCCGTGATGTGGGCATGCCCTAAGAAGATCATTGAACCGATCCCAAGCTTCATAAAACGTTTCGTCGAATTTTTGTTGAAATCTCGTGATTTCATTTCGAAGATTGGTTGTTTTAGAAGGAGGAAAAAATTTGTTGATGAATTTTGAAACAAGATCGTCCCATGTAACAATCGATCGAGGGGGTTCTTTTTCGAGCCAAATCCGGGCTGCTCCCTCGAGGGAAAATGGGAAAAGCAATAGCTTAACCGACGTACTCGGGACGTTGGGAAACTTCATCGTAGAAGTGATCTTGTTGAAATAACGGATATGAGCATGTGGGTCTTCCTTATCGTGTCCAAAGAATTGTTTGTTTTGAACAAGATTTAGTAGACCATGCTTGATCTCGAAGTTATTCGCGGTTATTTCCGGAACAACGATTGCATCCTCGTAACCCTCGGTGGGTGCCTCGAGCAATTGAGCCATAGTTCGATTATCGGCCATTGGAATTTCTTGTGGCTGATCTTGAACTGGGTATTCGATACGAAGAGGTTCAACAATAACTGGTGAAGCTTCTTGTTGAGGCAAATTTGGATTACGAGACTGAGATCGAGTGCGCATGCACAAAATAGAAATTCAAAAAGAAAATTACACTAATTTTTTTTTTTTTTTTTGGTTTTTCAAAAATTTATTCACAATTTATTTTAACGGACAATTGAGAGAGACGACTTAAACCAAATAATCGATCCTACTTCACGGTAGCTCCCAATTCGAAAAACGCACAAGCGAGCGGAGGAGAGTGATAGCGCGAAGCTTATATCTCCTTTCGGGTCGTAGTTCCTTGGAACAACCCTCCTTATACCCACCGTCTAGTTTGTTAATCGAATCGAGGTGAGCCGTACCTCGTAAGTGATACAAATGGTAAGTCTTTAAATCTTTTGTTCGAGTGGGAACTCACTAGTTCACCGGAAATTATGATAATACCTCAATTGAGAATATTATATTTTGGTATTTTTACCAATTTATGTATTTTATTTCTTGTTTATGGACAAATTTTTTTTTATATTTTTGATTTTTTTTTTAATTAGATTTATATGATATGTACTAGTAAAAAGAAAAAAAAATATTTTTGTGTTTTTTAAGATGATATATTCACAATAAGACAAACTTAAATCAAACGTAGGATAACAATCGTAGCACTAGCCTCCCCGGCAACGGCGCCAAAAAAAAATTGGTTCTCAAGACGCAATAAGTATATATAAATAAAAATACTAGGCAAATCCAAACTCTTCACCCTTGACCAAGGTAAAAAGTCAAGACCTACCTAGAAATAAAATATATAAGAGAATCAATGATAAAAAGATTCCGGAAGTATGATTCCCCCCGGGTGGATGTCCAACGGAGGCTGGCAATTGAACAGTTAATCTTGGTTTGGATTTGATTGAGTGAGAATGATTTTTGATTTATTATAATCCTAACAACTCCGGGAAGCAAAATTATTATAAGGAATCCCTAAAATACAATCTAAATGAACAAAACCTAAAACGGCAAAAAAAAATAATAAAAATAATAATATTTTCACTACCAGCAGGAACGATACACTACCCATGCAGGAACGACAAACACTACCAGCAGAAACGAGCTCTACCCAGCAGAAACAGGGCTACCAAAACTGCTGATTTTTAAAAAATCGATTTTTAGCCAAAACTCAAAACACGAAAGTTGTTCCGGGACATGTTTTTAGCAACTACTAATAAAGGCACCTTATAAAATAATCAGCACTTAATAAGCCCCGATAAAGCCAAATAAGCTGCTGATTTGCAGAAAGTTAAGGTTTGGACTTACCTTTTAGTAAATAAGCTGTAAAAAGCTCAAAATTTAAACCAAAAAGAAAAAGGAAAGAATGTTTTGGGAAAGCTTATAGTTGTTTAACTGATTCCCAACAAGCCTTTTCAACCAAAACAACTTAACTCAACTCAATATGCATCAAAAATATAGTAAACTCTAAGCTTTTTCTAAAATAAGCCAAAATGAAAAATAAGCTAAAATCCTAAAATAAGCCAAACTGAAAAGTGTGCTTTTTGGGAATAAGCTCACTAATGAGTCCTTATTAAGGAGAGCCCACCTATTCACTTTTTTAAATAAGCCGATTTTGGATAAGCACAATACGCACGAATGACTAAACTACAATTTTTTTGATTTTTACTGTGAAAATAAAGACACTTTTTAGCTTAAAAATAAGAGTCAAGCAATTGGATTTTATGATGATATAACTAAAAACCATATTGAGATTTTAAGCTCAATGAACAATAATTAAGACTCAAAAGAAAATTTTAGGGAAACACAAAGTAAGCCAGAATGAGCTTATGAAAAAAGCTAATTATCCATTTTTTAACTCTCATAGTCATATTCTAAAACTTTAAACTTTAAAACACATTTGCACATTACAACAACACTTACCCAAATGCAATATAAACACTTAAAATTAAATATGCAAACAAAGCTTAATATCTAACTTTAAGCTAAAACTCAAAAATAAGCACTTCTACTTAAGCAAAAATAAGACAAAATAAACAATAATAAGGCAATGCTCACAGTAAACCTTAAAAGAAAAGTGCAAGAATTAAATAAGAGACTTACAATGAACCTCTAGCTAAACAAGAGGAACCCAAAAGGCAGCTATAAGCTCCCTAGTTTATTAATAAGCTAGGGTGGTGAGTCCATTTGGATTTTCCATTACAACAACCAAACTTCCAAAAATGCTTTCCACAAATCCAAAAGCAAAGGTAATTCAGTTATTAAACCTGGTTGCAGAATTTAAACTTAGTTTTAGACACATATTTAGCTCAAATAAAGAGCTTAGAGTAGCTTTAAAACAAACTTAAAGGTAATGTAAACTTAGAACACAATGCCAACAACTGAAATTTCATTAAAGACTTGGAACTTTTAACAAATTGCAGAAAGGAATAATTTTTTATATATTAAAACTAAAAATTACACCTATAAAAATTTACATCTCCTTACATGGCTCCACTAGCCCCAATTTTAAAGCAAAGAAAAAGGTAAAGACCAGCTGAAGTCCTTCTGTTTGACATTTCATATGACTTTTCTTTGTTGAGCTTGACTGTGTTAGCTGCTGAGTATAAAGCTTCCTTGTGCTAGTTTTTTGTGAGTATAAACTCACAATATAATCCTAGGCCCTTAAATTTCCTTGTATTCTCTCTCAACACCTTGTATCGAAAATGCCCTGGGATTGCCAACTTATGCATTTTGGCCATGTGGGGGTGGTGGAGTGGTTGATTGGGAGTGCTGCAGGGTAGAAGTATAGGAAGCAAAACAGGGTGCTGTCTGTTTTGGTATTGGCGTGAAAAGATTGGAAAAATGATTAGACAAGTTGTTGTTGTGACAAGGGAAGGTTAGAAGATGATTAAGGGATGTTTTGGTTTGTGTAGCAAGAAAAGGCCCCTCCACATCTTTCGTTCTTTCATTCTCTTTTTCCCCTTTCCTTTCTTTTTATAAATTAATTTTCCCAATTTTGGCATAATCAGCCCCTTTCTTTGGTTTCCTTAATAAAATAACTTAGGGGATTTGGCATTTTTTGACCCCTCAAGTTATATTTTGCTTTGCTTTTTCTTCTCCTCTCAGGATTGACTTGACTTTGATTTGGGCTCGTCTTCACAACACTTTTCCATCCCGTGTCCGGTTTTGTCGCTTTTTGCTTGGTTTTCGTCTTTTTTGTGAGATAAATACGTTTCCTGCACAACACAATTTAGCAAAACAAGCATATATATTTTGGCATTTTGAGTCCGTTTTTGGTTATTTTAAGCTCGTTTTTAAAGATAAAAGTATGTGTAATTAAGACACATATACCAGTCCTTTGTAAATCTCTGCTTAAAAAGTCTAACATAGATGTTACTAAACTTTAGTAAATCATCATTATATATCTACCAAGTGAATCAAACACAAGATCTATTGAGGTAAAACACCTTAAATTGGATTTCTTTCATAAAAGACATTCAAAGGTGCATTTCTTTGAACACTCTCAATAAGAGCATTACACATAGTCACTTTTAAAGCATACCCAGGTTCCCTGGATCACTCATGACTTTCTTAAATCTACAACAACTTGCTTAGCTCCTTCATTCACCCTAGAATTCCACACATATTGATTAGGATTAAGTAAACCAAAATTAAAGTGCATTAGTGAGTCAATAGTAAGGCCTTATAATAAAAAGACAATACAAATTTCACATCTTTGCTCAACGTCAATAGGCAAATACAGGATTTTCTATATTTTGTCTAACATTAGAATTACCTACTGGAGAGATCTATTGCACTAGAAATTCAATTTGACCTAACGTTGAAATTGCCTTATCCAGAGTGAAGTCTTGGGTTCCGTGGATATACCCATACAAATGGGTCGTGTTTAGCCTGAATTTGAGCACGCACTAAGTGAAAGTCTCCATAAAATCATTCTTTTAATTTGATTAATTAGCTCTTCTTAAATATGCCTAATGATAGTCTACATCGATAGACTTTGTATTTCATTGGGAGTGCACACTAAGCAAGTAAAATTTAGGTTTCCCCTAGTCCATCTAGACTACATTGCATTTCACATATGTGCTTTTGAAGTTTCATGATGGATAATGTGGCGCTCATGTAATGCAATTATATGCTTTCATTTTTTATCTTAATACTCAATGTTTATTTGCTTAACTATTGAATGCAGTCTGTTTAAAAGAGTTGCATTTTTTTCTAGCAATTTAGATAAAGCATTCCTTAGTTTATTTAAAATAACTTATGTTTCCTAAATCAAATTGCAAACATGTTTAACATGACGATTACATCTAAAATTATCATGTTTTTAGTTTTGCATCATCTTACATGACTTACTTGTTAATTGTGCACCTACACTATAATAGTGTTAACGTATGAACAAATAAGGTTTAGATGTCCATATAGTCTTTAACACATTAATCTTATTGATTATTATGTTGATAAAAACATGCTTATATAAACTGCATCTTAATCTATAGTGTCTTATACATCTATTATATATTTCTCACACTATAATATCTTTCTTCGCATTCGTGTCATTAATCTAAATTGTTCAAAAGAGTCAAAAAATTGACTTAATCTCCTAGAGATCTTTCGTTCACACTTTTCCTTAATCATCATCTCCCTCTCATCTAAATAAGCCACTCTTTTGTCCATGAAAAAGTAGATGCAAATCTAATACCCCTTCCAAGAAGGTTTGACAACTTAAATATTTCATATCCGAAAGTATTCAAGTATCTATCACTTGCAATCCCAAAACGTTAAAGGTCATAACCTAAAATCCCTATACAAGCCTTTTAAAACACATTAGTTAAAACGCTCCTATCCATTTCTCTTTGACAAAAACATTCTTTTCATCTTTTCCTCCCTCCGAAAGACATTCTTTTTTTTTTCTCTTCGATGAAACATCTCTTTCTCTTCGATGAAAACAGATTCTCTCTTCGACGAAAACATTCTTTCCTCTTCGACGAAAATATTCTTTCACTTCCGATGAAGACATGTTTTTTTTCTCTTTCGACGAAAAACAAGACGACTTTGTCTTCTGATCACACGGCCTAAACCTCTTTTTCTTGCTCACGAGCAAAAGCCGACGCCCGTTTCAAGGCCAGGGTAGAGTGGCAGGGTGGGGGGGGGGGGTGGTGGGGGGGGGGGGGGGGGGGGTGGGGGGGTGTGTGTGGGGGGGGGGGGGGGGGGTGGGGGGGGAGTGGGGGGGGGTGAGGTTGAGGTGTGGGGATTTTATGGGGGGTTATGTATGTGTAAGTATTAGGTATTTGGGTGAGTGAGAGATAGGTATGTGTTTGGTCCAGGAAGTTTCAATCACATGACGAGGTATATGTTCGTCTTAAAAGGTTGGTAGCGGCAAAATCAGTTACGGACTCACGGTCTAATCTCTTTCCTCCACTATTTCCGCTACAACCTTAAGACACCATATACCTCGTCATGTGGAATTGTTCTATGAACATTCAAATGCTCGAGAAGAGCTAGAATATACTCTGTAAGTGTAGTTTATCGTATGTTAACCACCATCCTACTTTGACATTGACAAGTTATTCGCCTCCATCTTTTTTGTTTTCCTTTTTTTATTATTTATCATTATCATTATTTTTATTTTCGCGTACAAACTAACCGACGATACGTCACCATATTCCTTTGGAAAATGCAAAAGGAAACAACTCCATTCGAAAAGGATGCGTCCTGAAGATAACATCGTCGACATTCTTCTTTACCCCTCCACCGCTAGAATCGTTAAAATATATTCGTCCTAGGTTTTTAGGAATATGGAACACATTCCAAAAATCATTCTATTTTCTTCAAGTTTCGATTCAAGTATTAGTTCCATTCCTTGTCCGTGAACAACTTAATTACTATCATCGAAGTATTTAAGCATTTTTAATTGGCGAAATGCAAATTAAAAGTCACTCATTCACAAAATTTATCACAAACACCAAGCCCTCTCCTGTTGGCGGTCCCGGCGGCCCTCCCAACATATACTTAGGCTGCCCCGAGATATATTTTGTCCCCCGGCTGCAGGCTTGTTTATACGTTTCATTCTTTTCGAATCCATAACGCAAACACTCCCTCTATCTGCTACGAGCTGACGTCTGCTTTGCACCCACACCTATGGCCCAACATCTCTCTAAAGATCAATGGGCCCATCCTCATATCCTAATTCCTCATAAGCATCATTGCTTATGGTGTTAATAGCCAAGTGAATTTCATAATGAATGCGTCTCATTCTCAAACACAATCCTTACAATCGTCATACTCCATAAACTGATCCTCAACTTCTCGTAAACCTCCTTTCCGAATCGTCTTGTTCACTTCTAAATGTATCCTCTTTTCTTAAATGTCATCTCACTTCAAATAAGTCTTATCTTCTCTAACGTTTCCTCTCACCTCTAAACGTTTCTTCTCTTTTAATAGTCTTGTTACTATTAGAAATTCCTCCTAATCCATTTACAACTTAGTTAATTCCTTTTCGAAATATTTAAGTAATTTGCGAAATGCAAATGTCACTACTTCGCTAAACTTTTCCACTTTCTAAAAAAAAGAAGAACATAAAGAAGATATTTAATGCTTCAAGTGTTATTGAGTCACCACATTATCGAGTCTCTCATATTCTTCTCACCATGATAGAACTACCACCTCTTTTTACATCCCACTTTGTTTCCTCAACATTGTCAACCAACAAAACACCAAACAAACCTTGTAAATTCCCAATCGTCCACCCTTGTCTCGATAGTAACATATGCAGATCAATTGTTAGTGCAAATGATATATCAATCTTATCTATCACCTCTCATCAACACATTCCCTTCTTTAGCATCACTCCATTCTTTCCCACTTTTTGACTCTATGGAATTCATTTTTATTCACATCCAAAAGCACATCATTTTCATCCTCGTTTTTTTTTCTTTTATTCTTTTAGAGTATATAATATATATATACATATATATTGACATATTACATTAAGTGTACCATTCGTCCTACTTATAAAAGGTCCATTCTCCATAATATTCTTATGTCAAATCATAAACGAATCCCATTCTCGAATTCTCATTTATCAAAAGTTGGTCTAATCTTTCTCCGTAAACATATGTCTTCAGTCTTTTAATTATATCATTTAGATTGTTGTTTTTTTAAATAATGATTGCATGTGTTTAGCTTCTAACTTTCTTTCAAAAGTGTCATACTTTAGAATAATAAAACCTAGAAGTGCATGTCTAGTTCCCCGCTAATGTTTTGCTATATGTATATGTGCACTTGTCTACTAACTTTTTTTTGTAGCACAATAATATCTTGATTCCTTGGTGCCCCAAACAAGGGGGATCATACACCGAGGGGGAGCACTTGCAAACGTTTTGCTCATTTAAATTGCATCAAACTTCTTGAGCATCAATGGTAATTTATTTGATCCATGGATCTGTTAGAGTCAATATACAAGGAATGTAATTATCATGGGGATGTAATAAGCAAGGGGGAGCTAGGATCTATGTGGTTTAATAGCATGGATTTTGTTTAACTATGATGATAAAAGACTTCACTAGGATGATGCAAGCTCACCTTTATAGGAAAATAGGATGGGGGATTGTTAAATACAATGATGGGTTTATTCATACTCCAAATACCTCACCTCCTCCACTTCAAAGTCACCCTCAACCTTGAGGAACACACAATCACCTTCACCTTTATTTCTCATAACTTCTCCTCATACCTTAAACCTATATACTCGGAGTACCTATCCTCTTCTCATTCCTCCAACATACATACCCGATGCATGTACCCTCTTCTCATGTCTTCTTCTCCAACCTCCAACCTATATGCTCCAACCATAATCCACACTATACCTTTTTGCTTCGACAAATGAGGGAGAAGGGAGTGTAAACGAGTAACTTTTAAACTCTACTATGTGCTATAGTTTACATAGTTTGTCATCATCAAAAAGGGGGAGATTGTTAGTGCAAATATTACGATATTTAATCTATACGATCTCTTTATGTTTTGGTGATGACAAACATGTAACTTGTAATACATAACGTAAAGTACGCAAGTTACTCGTAATCACAAATCATCAATGCATACATGCATCAACAACACTCGATGTCTCAAGTCTGCATCAACACCGACATTTGTTTGCACCCGACGTAAATCACATAAGGTATGTACAAACAAATTAAACTTGTAGGATGATCAAAGAAAAATATTTTTTTCTTAACCATTACATTTCTACAAAAGTATTTTTCACAAAAATAAATAAACACAAAATACTTTTTAATAAAAGAAATGTTTTATTTAAATATAAAATTTGAAATATGGTTTTCCCCCCAAAATGGAAGCTTCTATACCAGATACAACCTTCCCCACAAAAAGACAAAAAGTGGAGCGTAGTCTAGTGGCGGCCCCCTTATAGGGTCGGCGCCCCCCTAATATATTTGGGGCCGCCGGGACCGCCGTTGCCAGACTGTCAGCTTTCAGCTCCTATAAATAGTGGGTCACCTCCAACTATTTTCACAACCCTTTTGCACGATTTTCTTTCAGTTCTTTCTCTCTCTAGATCTCACTAAATCTCTCTAAATCTTTGATCATTCAACTTGGTTAATCTTGTTTAAATGTGATCAAATCTTCTATCCTTTCCTTCTTTCCTCAAGTGCAAGAGAAGAACTTCGGTCATCTTCAAGATCCGAAGTTATGTAGTCTAGTTAGTCCATTTGTAACATTTGTTACATATAGATCGAGTCCATGTCTTCCAATCTTTAGTAGTGTGTAGATCCAAATCATGTATATATTTGGATGGGTTAATTATGGGTTGGTTAGTATTTTAGGCCTTAAAATACATTGGTGAAGTGGTATATTGATTCTAGCTAAGATTAGGACTCGACATCTAGCTTAGTGTCGGAAGCTAATGTAAGCGACGCGGTTTATGTGTTTAAGCCATAAAACACAAGGTTTGTTATGTTGGGCCATAAAACATAACGCATTTGGTTGTACCCGAAGAAGAACTCGACATCTAGCTTAGTGTCAGAAAATAATGTAAGCATTGGTATAAGGTTTTTTCCGCCGAAAGGGAGCTTGTTGATTAGTGAAGTAACTCTCTAGTTGGATACTCGGGGAGTGGATTAGGGCAAAGAGGAGCTTCATGACCGAACCACTATAAATCTCCGTGTCCGGTTTGCATTTCCTTTTACCTTTCTCTTTACTTATGTCTTTATATTTATCGCTTTACTTTTGTACTTGCATTGTCTGAATCATTGTGTATGTTGTGTTAGACATGGTTGTGTATCTCTTTGTATGAAACATTGTGAGTGTGGATATATTGGTAGAATAAGTGCTAGTTATTGTAAATTCATTATCGACACTTCTCATATTACGTCAAACTTGATTGGTGATTTGATACAAAAGATCTAGTTTGAAAACCTCTTCTGGAGGCGGCCCCATAAATCAGGATCCCCCCTGATATACTTGGCAGCCCTCATATATATATGGGACCGCCGGTAAAGAGTGATGTAATCTTTGATCTTAAAGTTTTTTTAAAGGAAAACGTATTAACCCCCTTTACGGTTGCCACAACAACTATAAATAAGAAAATAAAGCAAAAGCCCTAAAATTGGTAAGGCAAGTTGAGTGTAAGATTTCATGTTGATATATATGGTTTTGTAACCTTTGTTTTATTATTTTTGCTAACCAGGACTTCATTTGTATTGATAGCCAAGGTGGATGAGAAATATCTTTTTGGTGTCAATGATGGGCCCGATGACCTCGTGGCTCATAGAAACACGCAATGCAAAAAAATAGTCCTAGCTTGTGAATTTAGTTGGTTCACATGTGCGCATGTTTTATTGTTTTTTATTTATTGGATGTCACATGCATTTATTGGGTGGACATTTAGGTTGCGATTCTTTTTTAAGATCATAGTAATTTGAGACTCAATATGTATTTTATCCGTCTCCAATCGTTCACATGCATAACATATATTCGTGATGTTTAATGTAAACTAGTAAATGCATTTGATTACTTTATTGATTTTTGATTGATTAACAAGTAAAAAAGAATAGTCATTTTAACAAATTTTAAGAAAAACCAATAATATTAGAACACAATTACTCTCTACTTATATTTAAACATATGGCCGTTGGTGCAATAGAAATGAGTTTACCTTTGCTCCTAAAACTCAAGCCTTTGCTCCTAAAACACAATACAACTTGTTGGTCGACTAAATACCAACAATTTTCACGACAACTTAACACTTGACTACCCTGGACTTTTGCTAAAATAAAGACTAAACTCAACAATTTTCACTTTAGGCTTTATATTAGCCTACATCAACATTCAGCAACTCCAAGCAATGTTGTAACTTGAGTCTAGGTACCACTTTCGTCAAGGCATCCGCAACATTGTGTTCAGTACCCACCTTTAGAACTTTAACCGTCTTTGCTTCAAAGACCTCTCTAATAAAGTGATAACGCACATTGATGTGCTTAGTCCTTTCATGAAAAACATAATTCCGTGATAAGTGAATCACGCCCTGATTATCACAATTAACTGCCAAAGTGTTAAGCTCTACGCCTAACTCTTCTAAGAGTCCCCTTAGCCAAATAGCTTCCTTCACAGCCTCCATAAGAGCCATATACTCTGCCTCTGTAGTTGAAAGAGCCACCATGTGTTGTAGCATTGCCTTCCAGCTTACAACACATCCCTGTACTAAAAATACGTAACCCATGATAGACCTACCTTTATTCGGATCCTTAGCGTAGTCTGAATCAACAAAACCTGTTACGTCCACATGGCTGCCACGATTTGTCCTATACACCAAACCCACATTTGCAGTACCCCGCAAATATTTCAAAATCTACTTCACTGTTTCCCAATGATTTTTACCTGGATTTGCCAAATATCTGCTAACTACACTTACCGCATACGCTATGTCTGGCCTCGTGCATAACCATCAAGTACAATTACACTCCAAACCGCATTATGGCGATATGCAAACCTTACTCATCTTTCAAACATCGCAACCCCTAAAACGGACAATCTTCAATGACAGCATTAAAGTGACCACCCAATGACATCTTAACTGATATTCCCATTGTCTATTAATAAATTAATCAAAATCTTAGAAACGTACCCAGATTTGTGACACCCACAGAATCTTCTGACTCTGAGTGCCAAACGATCCTCCAAACCAAGAATCTTCTTTTCTTCCCTTAAGCACCTTTATGTCGATCTCCTTTTTAAGCAAAGACTGTGTAATCAGAATCTGCAGCCTAGTCTCATACAAGAATCAACATATCGTCACATAAAACAATAGAATAGATATACTATACCAGGTGCATAACTCATGTAATATACGCAGCTGTCATAACTGCTACGCTTGAAACCGTTGCTCATGCATGTACTCATACGAACCCCTATAACATTGCCTAGAGTGACTGCTTCAAACCGATAAAAGGATTTCTTTAAACAACATACCTTGTTACCTTGTTTATAACCCTGTGGCTGCCTCAAGATAATCACTTCTTCAGATTTCATGTAAAATGGCGTCTTAACATCAAAGCGCTCCAGCTCATAATCTTACACCCTTCAATCGCAAGTATAACCCGAATAGATATGTGTCAAACTATCGGAGAAAATACTTCATTGTAATTAATACCTGCCCTCTGTGTGAATCCACGAGCCACCAACCTTGCCTTGTACCAAGGCTTTTGAACACCTTTAATCCCTTCCTTTATCTGGAACAACCATTTGCAACTCACCAGCTTTTGCCCAGCTGGATGATATACTAATTCCCAGGTCTTATTCTTCCTAAGAGAATCCATCTCTTCTTTCATAGCAGCTTTCCACTTAGAACTGTCTTCACAAGCAACTGCCTCTTGGTATGTCAATGGTTCATGAGTATCTTCTTCCTCTGCTGTAACAAACACATAAGCAGCCATATTACTTTCATCTCAAAACCTCAAAGGTTTCGTTCTTATCCTTGGCTCTCTATCCTGAACCAACTGATAATCTGTGATATCCGGTGGCTGATCGGTTTCTTGATCCCTTGCATCTTTATCATTTCCATCTTCTTGATCTGTCTGATCTTCCTTAGGCATATGATTATTTAACCTCTGCAGTTCTACCTCAACCTATAATTCCTCAACAGACTTATCACCTGCACCATAATCCTTCAACGTGTCTTTATATATGACACTTTCATTGAAGACCACGTTCCTGCTAGTGACTATTTTAGGCGATTCATCATCAAGCCTATATAGTCTGTACCCCTTCACACCATCGGGATACCCCAAAAGAACGCATTTTATCGCTCTCGGCTCGAGTTTACCTTTTTTATTGTGTGGATATGTGACACAGCCGAAAACCTCAACATCCCATAATCACTTGGATGTCCCGACCACATCTCTATAGGTGTCTTTTTCTCAATCACTCTCGATGGTGACCTATTGATAAGATATGCGACCGTACATGTGGCTTCTACCCAGAAGGTCTTGGGCAATCCAGACTGAATTAATAAACAGCATACCTTATCCATGAGAGTTCTGTTCATACGTTCTGCTACCCCATTCTGTTGCGGTGTCCCAGAAACTGTCAAATTTCTAGCAATCCCACTCTTAATGCATAGCTGCTCAAACTCCCGGTTACAAAACTCAAGACCATTATCCATCCTCAACTTCTTAACCGTCCTCCTAGTCAGATTCTCTACTAACTGCTTTCGCTCTTTAAACTTTCCAAATGCTTCATGTTTGAACATGAGGATATAAACCCATACCCTCCTGGAATAATCATCAACAATATATAAGAAATACCTCTTACATCCTAATGATTCCACCTGAGATGGACCCCATAAGTCTGAATGAACATAGTCTATCACTCCCTGAGTAGTGTGCCTTCCTACACCGAAACTGACTCGATGTGACTTTCCCAGAACACAATTCTCACAAAAATCAAGCTTACCTAGAATTTTCTTGCCAAACAGCCCCTACTTTTCCAGCACCTGTAGTCCCGCCTCATTTATATGTCCTAGTCTTTTGTGCCAAACCTGCACAGGACTGTCTTTTTCTTCGACACTAGCATTAATCTCACCTGCCATTGCATGGCCATCTAAAGATTATACGCAATTATCCCTTCGTATTCCAGATAAAATAACCCTAGAACCATTAAACACCTTGACTTTGCCCGACTACAATTTTACAGTATATCCCTCTTTTTCAAGAGTTCCTGGCGATATCAAGTTTCTTTTCAATTCATGAATATATATGACATTGTGTATCACAAAACTTTACCTATCTTTCATTTGTGCCCTCACCTTTTCAATACCTCTGATCTTACACTCCTTGTTGTCACCCAACTATACACTGCCCCCATCGCATTCCAGAAAATCAAAAAGTATATCTAACATGGGTGTTATGTGGTATGAACATCCTGAATCTATGATCCAATCTAGCAGAGCCTGAGCCTGTGCGCTCATCATCATCATCACCTCAGAATTGTCATAAGTCGAACCACTAGAGCTTGGTTGCTCATCTTTCTTGGCGTAACCTATTGACTTCTTGCGATTATTCTTCGAACAATTTCTCTTCAAGTGATCCTCAGATTGGCAAATATAACACTTGAGTCTTCCACCTCGAGACTTCGATCTTGACTTTCCCCTTGACTGACGTGAATCCCTACGATCAGTTCTTCCCCTCACATATAACCCTTTACCATCATCCCCATTCGCCTTAGACCTTTCTTTGATTTCCTTTGAATTTAGTATGGCCATCACGTCCTCCAAAGTCAAAGCTTCCCGTCCATAGATCAAGGTATCCACAAAGTGTTCATATGATACTGGTAAAGAAGTGAGTAATAATAAAGCAAGACCTTCATCCTCGAATTTTACCTCAGTATTTGTTAAATCAAGAACGATTTTGTTGAACTCATCTATATGCTCGGAAATCTTTCGTCCAGCCGACATGTAGAATGTATACAACTTCTTCTTCAGGTATAACTTGTTGGCCAATGACTTTGTCATGTACAAAGTCTCGAGCTTTGACTAAACCCCCGCTGGAGTCGTCTCCCCAGTAACCTCTCTCAGAACCTTGTTACCTAAACAAAAAATCACGGCACTGTGAGCTTTTTTGTTTAGCTCAGCTTTAGTTTGAGCTTCCATATCCTCGGGTAAAACCTCCAGAGCTGCTTCACATCTATGTTGAATTAATAAAGCATGCATCTTAATCTTCCATAACTTGAAATCACTAGTTCCATCAAATTTTTTGATGTCAAACTTGGCTCCCGTCATTCTTTAATCCCTTTATTAATTTGCTAAACCTTGTGAAAAAACTCACAATCACAAACAAATAAAGTTCCTTGTGCTAAATAACTACAAAGTGATAATCTTTTTATTTAATTACAAATCTTAAATCTTGTACTTTACTTGACAATAATTTAAAACCAATCAAATAAAAAAAAGTACTTTATTCTTTTGAAGTAATGAAGCTGTGTCCACTTACTTCTTTTAATAACAGGTCCACGTAGTACTCTTCCCCCAAAAGAGTAAAAGAATACTCTTTATCCTTTTTGAAGTAATGAAGCTGTGTCTTCTTCTTCTTCTTCATCAAAGTCGAAATGAACCAGATCTGAAACCTCTGCTGATCTCCGATCCCCAATAAATAAATAAAAACTGACTAACCTACTGCTCCCCGTCGTTCAAGATCCGAACAACAGAAACCCTTCTTGATCGATCCTAGATAACCGGTAAAACTCGCAAACCAAAGCTCTTGATACCACTTGTTGGTATTTAGTCGAACAACAACCCGATTACTAGCACGGAACTTCGAAACAAGAAACACACAATAATAGCTATATCACGACAGAAAAGAAAAGAACGAGGCACACACACAAGGTATAAACCCTAACCAAACGTTTAATTAGTATTAAAAGAATAAAGTGAAAAATCCCATCCCCCTCACCTCCTTTTATAGAGATGAAGGGGGAGAACAAACCCTAAAACACATGGGCTGGACTTGGGACACAAGTTAACCCATGAGACTTAACACTTGACTACCCTACACTTTTGCTAAAATAAAGACTACACTCAACACAACTCGTGCTTTGCCGCCATCATCTTCATGTCGTTTCGCATGTCGGCTATTGTGAGCCTTTTAAGAATTTCTTGATCAAGGTGGACAAGGAGATTATCAGGCTGCGAACCCAACCTGATTATTTTAGACCTACGTAGTCGAACTCGTTCTAAAAAGCGTGGAAACAAGTTCAACATTTGCTCCTCCAGTGCGGCTTCCATATCCAATTTTTCTTAAAGTTTCATAACGATTTGTAGTCTCAAGTCATTTGGTTTAGTTGCCATAGTTTTTGAAATAGTAGTTGAGGAGAGTTTTTGAAATGAAGATGTGTTTATAAATAATGAGAGTGAGGGGTAATTATAAGGGGAAAAGTATCCGTTAGGGATATTTCATTCATTTAAATAAAAATACAAACTGCAATACGAAATTTAAAAAACAATACAAAATTTAAAAACAATGGTCCATTTTGTTTTTTACCTACATGAAAACATCTTTATTATTCATTTGACGTTCTATTTTTGCCGCCTTTCTAAACAAGGCGTTATACATCACGTAATCTTTATCAGATTCTTGTTTCAAATAAGTGTCAATCGAAGCACATTTCTCTGGTAGAATGTCACTGCATTCATCGTATGTTTTTCTCAGATTATCTTTAGCTATGCTTGCATTCTCAAATTCAATGGCTAAGTTCATATTCGCTAGCTGACGAACGTTATCCTCCTCGATTTGTTGATTTCATCAATGGTATGTGGAAGCAAACAAGCTATTCATATTCTTGGGTAGAAATTAAAAGTGTATAAAAGATGGAATAGTTGATGAAAATAAATAAATTGTATATAAATTGTTTATGAAATGGTAAAACAATTGGGGTATTTTAGAGTTAAAAATGGTTTAAATTTAAAAAGTTTAATTTTTTATTATATAAAGTGGGTGCATATACTCGGTCGAGTGTACGACCCACTCGTGTAAATTGCCAACCATCGATCGACATCGACGACACCACCACAATGGTGGGATCGATTCCTCGACCCACGACTGAATCAATCGACCTTCTCCATTGTGGGAAGACTTATACCACACTTCCAATCCTTATATAATTGTTTTTCTTTGCTCCTAGGCCCTAGTCCTTTGCTAGGATGCTAATTGAAATTTTCCGTTAAAAAAAAGAAACGTATGACCGTTGGTATATTTTGTCTTTTGCCATGATATAACCTAATTGTGTTTTGATTTTCTTGATAAATGATGTATCAAAGTATCAGACATTCGGAAGTTTTTATGGTTCATTTCACGCATGTACATGTATATCATTTGAAAAATGATTAAGACGCTCAATTTGCATGTTTGATTATGTCGCATATTTATAAAGAACTTACAAACGATCAATACACACTATAATGTAAGAGGCATTTGGAGACAACACAAGTCGTCACCAAAGGCAAAAAATGTTGGGTTTTATAAATATAAATATAATATTTAACATTCAAATGCAGCGGGAATAAGGTTACCAATAAGTGGATCCATATGATGTAAATTGATTAATTGAATAACATGCGTTATTGTCTTTTGTTGCATGATCTCTTGATTTAACAGAGCAAGTAACGGATCTATGTTTCACCTCATGAAACTAATCGAACCCCACAAGGTTCCAAAGTAGAAATCCTCTATTGCTATCCACACTACACGTCCTCGTGTATCACCCGAATGCTAGTTCTTACAACTACACGATCTAGCAACAAACTCCATGTGTGTTGCTTAAGGAAGATCAAACTGAAATCTTAAGTATAAACACCATATGGGATAGCTGAATAATGAAGGAGAGAAGAGGGTAGAATGTTTTCTAAGTTATAAGATTAGGATGAATCATAATCCCATAATAAGTGTTGGTAATTACACTTAGCACCCAAGACTAGCCCCTTCCTTTTTCCTCCTAATGTGGCCGAACTTTTAGACCCAAATGGGATTCCTATTGTGGTTTTTGGTCTAGTCCATTTCAACATGTCCATTACATATTAAATGGTGGCCTTTAGTTAGTTATTGCGTCTAATGTATTGATTAACATAAGTTAGTCGATCGTGAGATATTTAACCTATGTAAATAACATAACTACTATAATCATATTAAATACATTATAAAGATGATACCTCGGTGTATACGTGTAGCCATATAGTTATTTTTTATGATATGAGCATTTCCCAACAACACCTACTTGCGAATGTTCTAATAATAAATAATTATACAAGCACATGCAAGCGTCTAACAACACCCTGATTCCCCCAAACATACTTGAGTGCGGTTGCGTAAAACGTTTCATTAAAAATGGTTTATTAATTAGTCATCCCTTGGTTAGAGATACTGTATTAAATTATGAACATGGATCAAAGTCATTCCAAATGTTTAACTATTCTATTTATCGATGTAGATATTGATTAGATTACCAAACTAATCAATATTCATCTTAATTACATTTGTGTGTGTCCACACTGATGTGTCAGGTTGCATACAAGTTTTAAAATTTATAATCGCGTACCGGTTCTTTAAACAAAACATACGAGCAAGTGTACTCGCTCGTATATAGCAAAGGTGGGTAAGTAGAGGTCATTGATGTGCTGTCGTGTAGGTTGTCTTTATTGATTATCAAGTTTTACTATTTATTATATGCCGACTATACCTAAAAACCACACTCTAACGGGCAGTGTACATGGTCAATATTTAGCTTCGTTGGTAAGTAGCGTATCAAACACTAAGAGCAAGATCGTTATTATCTAATTTATCAGTATTTTAGTTATCTATGTTAGTACTAAATTAATCTAATTTATGAAAAACTTAAGTTAAACCTAAACTAATGATAGGGGGGTTTCAGCCTGAGAGACTGGCACAAGTTTTAGTTATCTAACGTAAAGTTTTCAGGACAAGTACTGATGTATGGAAAACATATCAACCATGAATAATCCGATAAAACGCAGATTTTGTTTATTAGTGTAATGATTGTCTTATCTTAAAGGGGTATATCATTCCTAGACTTAGGCGGTACTTCTTCCTAAGACCTAGACACGTTGAATCCTGTCATAATTAACACATCCGCATTTGCTGATTACAATCTATCTTAGGAGATTAATAATGGTTATCTTATTAAACCCTAGCTCATGGAGACTTTACTAACTTACATGCAAATATAAAGAGCTATCCCAGACTCTTAGCCTAAGCCCACACAACACCAAAGTTGCAACATATTAATTATGTAGGACTAGACCAAGTTAAATGATAGGTCGCATATTTAAGCATGTAAACGAGTATAAATTGATAAACATAATCAAAAACCAACGAATAAGCATGCAATCGAGAATAAACAAACCAAACATTAAACCTTCATAAACATGCCTGATACCTATCAGCCGATAGTCATTGTAAAAATACACACGGTTTTATATATGAACGATTAAAATAAAGAAACCTTAACCGAACGCGTATTTGGTTGTGCGAAGATTACAAGAGTTTTCATATGATCTTAAGGCTCTCTACGACCTTCTCTGCTCCTTAATTCGTCTACTAGTCGACTTGGTGGTTTATGGCTTTACTTGCATACCTAAAACTAAGTTTAGGGTCTTGTATTTATAGTGTCTAGAAAAAGGTCAATACACCGTATTTCATGCAGTCAATACGGCATATAAGGAAATTACTTTATCGTTATTAATTGACTTTGACCATGGATTTAATGTCTGAATTAATTTCCTTGGAGTGAGGACCAAGTTTAAAATTAATTGCAGGATCTTTGATAGTTAACTATTGAAAACAACGTATATAATATCCAGAATACAACGTATGGGTCTTTGATCCTTTGTGGTTTGTTTGTGAAGTGCAGGCACGGATATGCCGTATCTTCTGATGGATACGACGTATTGAGGAAAACCAGTTGGTTCTTCATTGTTGACCAAAGTATTATATACGGAGTATCGTTGATGTGGATACGGCGTATTTTTCAAAGTCAGGCAATGGTCTTTTAATTCGTCAAAGTCTTGGATACGTCGTATAGGTCTAGAATAATACGGCGTATTTGCTGTCAGACCAATAGACTTTCTTAAACTCTTCGTTTATGCTCCAAAATGCGTGCCTTTTATATAAACTTCAGTAACTGCTCCATAATTACTACAAATAACAAATATAAGCAATTAAGTACCAATTCTTGCAATAATTATATAAAATAGGTAATTTACATGGGATAAATGAGGCTATAAAAGTAACGTTATTTGATGTCATTGGTCGTC
The DNA here is from genome assembly GCA_026074375.1 of Tanacetum coccineum. Lineage (NCBI taxonomy): Eukaryota > Viridiplantae > Streptophyta > Magnoliopsida > Asterales > Asteraceae > Tanacetum > Tanacetum coccineum. Next base: position 8,713 of record BQNB010032366.1, on the reverse strand, counting down.
TCAAGGGATTTGGTTATAAGTGTATTCAAGCAACGTAATAAGCAATAAGGATGTCACAATCCCACTTACCATGAAATCAAAAATACTCCTACTTACCATGAAATTGAAAAGACTAGCTAGATTCAATCAATAAGAAAAGCAATACTTGTGTGGAAATGAGTTTTCGCCATATAGAGTGTTTGATGTATTTGGTTAAAACATGTCAATGAAGCATATATCTAATGTAAACAAGATTCAAGTCAATGGTGTAAATCATGAAAATCGCTTAGGAATACAATCATATGGTGAACCCTTTCGGCCTATGAACACCAACATATCAAATTCACTAAGTACCATTTGTTTGAAAATATAATTTATCCAATTTGTTCCCACGAGTCCTTTCGACATACACTCGTATTTGAATTGTTATTAATCCGTTTTAACAAGTTCAAGCAATGTTGTCTAGCATCACAAGCCATACTAATTCGTGCACTAATTTTTTGAAATAAAAACACAAAGGAAATCCTTTTGACCTTTAGATCCGTTTAAGCTTTTACCAATAAATTAATCTAGACGAATTGTTATTCAAACAAACTCATTAAACAAATCAATGATTTCATGCATTCATATTTATCAAACACTCAACATAGTGATTACATCATTCCACGCCAGTATTAATCAAACTACTCACATATATATTTCATTTCCCAACAAGATTCAATAGCATAAACAACTCTTTGAAATAACAAGTTCATGACAATAAACATAACAATATTATACCTAGATTACAAGAAACAAGTATGAATGGATATGTAGCAATCCACGCGCTTATACTCTTCTATAACTTCGTTACCACTCCAAACATAAGTACCCAACACCTTCTACCCTCCTGGAAATTAACAGAAGTTTTTTTTAGCGTTTTGGGATAAGAAAAGTGGTGTGAAATAATCTTTATGGTGTAAGGTTTATGCCTATTAGCTGTGAACCCCTACCATTTGTTAAATAGCACCAAGAACTCTTCCAAGGCAAGAAAAATGACCTAATAACGTTTCCAAAGAGTTAAGGGGAGGAAATGATCAGACATCCAATGATTACCACTCTTAAAACTTGATTTTAACAAAGTTAAGTTTTTTAGTTACACATCCAACCGATCGGTATTAGGGGGTCACTATTATCCTATTCTAAACCATATGGATCGAACTAAACAAGAAAGAAGAGAAGGAAGTAGATGAAGAAAAGTACAAAGAAAGTGGAAGGATTGAACAAAAGAGTGTCTTACAACTAAATGAACAACCAACCTTTCTCCATTGTAAAGAAGGGGTATATATACCACACAATAAGGCCGGCTCCTATGAGCTTCTTGGGCCGTGTAGTTTGCTTAAGGGGCTAGGCTCGGGATTTCCTTGGGCTTAAGCCTACAACACGTACAATATTAGATTAACATTATGAGCCTATTTCCCGTTCTAGCCTATTATAATGTATACTAAGTAAAGACAGAAGATTCCATGTTTGACTTAATATTTTGAGGCTAACAATCTCCCTCGAAGCAAGGTCTTTAAGATTGTCTTGTCGTTGAGTTCTTGCGTCTTGGTCTTGGACTTTATCTTGTTGTAGGCTTGTTCCTTCATGCTGCGTGATCTTTGATCTTGAGCCTTTGTCATTATCTTTTGACTTTGTCTTTAGTTTCGAGATCTTTAAATATTTTCCTTGTTTGTCTTTGTCATCTTTGCCAATTTGCGATCTTGTATCTTGACCAACATGCTCACACTATGCATCATCTTGAAAGCTTGCTAACAATCTCCCTTAATAATCTTTGTCTTGATAATCTTGATATCTCTAGGAAGATCTTGAATATCAGAGTTTGCAAAAGTCTTTGTATTTAATTCTTGAGCTTTCTTGATTCACGAATCTTGATGCTTATAGTATGTCTGTGTAGCTTGAGTATGACCATGTGGTAAGAATCTGACTCAACTAGAGTGAGGTTGCAACACCGTCATTTGTACCTGCATTTTAAAGTTAGTGATAAACAGCAGATATGGACAAATATGGCTTTGTCATTCATCAGAGTATGGTTGCGTTAACCTCTGGTTTCGTGAGGACCAACCTGTGATCAAGTAGATTTAATTTAAAAGAATCTGCTTGTTCTCATTACCGGAACGTCTCAAAGCAGACAACACAATATGAGTGGATCAGTTAGTTACTAACTTACTGATTGAGTCATCAATTCATATAATGGACTAGAATCGATATCCAGTTGTCATAAGTTTGATTCATATAGAATCTTGCAAGTCACCTACCGCAGAGCTGTTTGATGTTGACTATAGAAGGATTTCCATTCATCACTGTGAATACTCTAGAGCATCACTCTGAATAATCCGGCATAATCACAAGGATAATGCGTTAGATTCTTTGTTATCAATCGTGTTCTAGATGTTGAAAAACAAGTGTTTATCAGGAAATGTGTCCTAATGAGATTTATAAATTGATCTCTTGGCTCTAGACTCAATTAGTGCATTTTGGTTTTGGTACTCGGAGGCTGGAGCAGACTGCTACCTTTTTAATATCAACTAACTCGGAGTAAGAAAGTCAATAGAAGTCGTGTGTTCTCCATGACAAATGAGACAAGTCTCTTTTGATAGAAACTCGAATGGCTGGGAAGGGTTGTGCATTGTATCACTGGGTCCATGATGTCTTTCTTCAATACCAGAATTCATCTTTGTGAAGACTGATAGCATATGTATTGACCCGGTTTCTGCCTTAAGTTGTATGGAGGGTTTTCTCTTTAGACCCTTTATCCTTACATTTCTTTTTCATTCTTCAACCCTTTCAATGCTTACCAAGACGTCATTACTAATACCTTGTTGTGATTGTTCCAGTGTTAACTCATGTCTTAGTCAACATGATTCCCTTTTCTTATTCTTATCCTATCATACCTAAGGATTGCTATTTCTAACTATGAAGTGTCCTTGGGTAGATCCCTCCAGTCCTGGTTGGATCATAGGACTAATACCTAACCTAACCACCTTATAACTTCATAATCGTCATGAATTAATCGGTTGTTGGGTATTTGATCGTAATTATAAAACCTTGAAAAATCAATCACAGTGTTTGATAAAATTATCAAAATCGTTTGACACTTTGAGAGTTTCATCTTTTGGAAAACTCCCCCTTCACACATGCATCGATAAACAAAAGTGTTTCGCACATGTGGGTAGAAGTATAAAGCACTTTGAGTCTTTAGATCACTTATTATTTTCTAGATCACATATTAATCACATTTCTCCCCTTATTTTAAATACTAATTCACTTAGTCTTTGAAATACCAAGTGATTAAAATTTGCCGTAAAAATTCCATAGGGAGAAAAATGTTACATCATGAATTATGTTGAACTTTTTCTTCTTGCTCCTCTTTAATTTTACATATGTTTGACACCAAAAAAATGATGTCAAGTTGTAAAATAAATATAAAATTGAGGCTGAGACAGTGTTGAGCACACAATTTTAAAAGATTATGAAATGTCATTGAATAATTCTTGAAAAATTATGCTCAGACACTGGATCATCTTATAACAAACATTCATAAGTAGGTTATGTCATTATTACCGATGTGTTATTAAGAGACTTTTGATAATGTTTTGAATACATAAGAATTTGTCGTGTGATGATGTATCCAAAATTATTAAAAACTTTGTTTTTTTGAAAAACTCCCCCTCAACAATTAAATCATCTATAAAAATGATACAACTTGTTAAAATGATCGTCTTTGAAAACTTTATGAGGGATGGAGTGTTGAACACACACTTTTGAAAGATTTTGAATAGTCATTAAGAAAATCTTGAAAAATTATGTTTAACTTTTGAAAAACCACATGTTAGAAGACTTCTCTTCTAACGCTAAGGATAAATGCACTTATGCGTACACATTCCTTTTCTTGAGCATAAAACTTTGAATGTCTTGTAGAAACCGCTCAAGACCGAGAAAATTGATTTTCTCGTTGGTAGGATAAGTTATCTTTATAGATAAACTTTCCTTTATTTGAAGTCCGGGTTATGTACTGATTTGCACATAAGCCATAAAGAAAATTAGAAATGACATGTTTTGAAGCATTTGAACTCTTGCTCGAACTTTATTTCCATACCATGCATTTTGAGTATTTCTAAAGCGTACTTGGCCTATTGATAAAGATACCTCATAGGGATTGGTGGATCTGAAGTCCTAAAAATAATTTCATTTCCCCCATTAAGGAAATCTCAAATCTACTGTGCATTAGTTTTTCAAATCTTTTAGAAAATTTTAGGTTTATAGACCCAACGTAAATTTGCACAAGTAGAATGTCCTCCCCGTATCTGATCGTGAATAGAGTTGGGTCAATAGCACCTTTAGTAAAACCTTTAGACATCAGGAAATTTAAGAGTTCATCATACCAGGCTCTTAAAGCTTGCTTCAATCCATATAGAGCTTTCCTTAGATGATAGACTTTTTTCAGGATGATCAGGATCAATGAAACCATCTGGTTGAGCAACATAAACCTCTTCCTTCAGTGGACCACTAAGAAAAGATATTTTAACGTCCATCTGATATATTGGAAAGGATTTACGTGCAGCGTAGGCAACAAAGATTCGAACAACTTCCAAGTGAGCGACTGAAGCAAACGATTCTTCGAAATCAATACCCTCTTCCTGAGCATACCCTTTTTTTACAAGTCATGCCTTATTGCGAATAACAATTAGATCTTCATCTTTTTTGTTCTTCCATAACCACTTTAGCTTGATGACTGTCTTGCCAAATGGTTTGTCTACGTGTTCCCAGACTTATAGTCTGTCGAATTGATGAAGCTCATCCTACATTGCCTCGATTCATGTGAAATCATCCATTGCCTCCCTAATGTATTTTGGTTCAACAATACTCATGGTTAGCGTGAACATACACATTTCAGGATCTGTTGCAAGTTGTCGTCTTGTATGTACTAGCTTGGATGGATTTCTATGAACTTGTTCTAACAGGTGATCTTTAGTCCATCGGTGTTCAGATTGATGACGTTGGTAGAATGTATGCATGTTTGATGGATCAACATAGAGAGTAGATGGCTCCGCTTCTTCACGTACCGGTGTACTGAAGATGTTGTAAAATTTGTTTTCGTTAATTTATGCATTTTCTGCTTGAATATCATTGTTGTTTTCCTCAGCATTGATAGTTGTAGTTGGAGTGATCGGTTCTATTGTAGTATGAACATTCGATATAGGTGGCATGTCTTGTTGTTGAGAATTATCAGATGGAGAAGAAGACTCGAGGATACTTGAATTTCTTGTAGTGAAGAATTCATCATACAACGGATTATAGAAAAGATCCAACTCTTGTAGTGACGGAGCTATTGTATTTGCTGAAGGAAAATCATTTGGAACTAGCTTTGAACTTGAAGGTTCATTGCTGTGGTCATGAGTTTCAAGTTCTAAACGGTTATGATCAGAAGTCTTTTGTAGTTGGAGTGCAAGGCCAGAGTTGTCATAATTTGACGCCTTTGACAATTCATTGATTTCATCAAAGTTGATATGAATGGATTCAACAATTAATCTGGTCCTCTTGTTGTAGACTTTATATCCCTTTGACTATGTAGAATATCCTACCAAAATGCACGGATCCCCTTTTTCTTTCATCTTGTTGAGGTTTTCACCATCGCGGGTTATGTAACACGTGCAACCAAAGATGTAAAGGTGTTTGAGAGAAGGTTTTCTGCCATTGATGATTTGATATGGTGTCTTTTCGTGTCTAGGGATGATGAGAGATATATTTTAAGTGTAACATGTGGTTGCTATAGCTTTAGCCCAAAAGAATAAAGGAAGTTTAGAAGCTGAAAGCATCGTTCGAGCAGCCTCAACGAGAGTATGGTTTCATCTTTTGAAAACGCCATTCTGTTTAGGTGTTCTAGGAGTGGAAGTTTGATGTTAAATGCCTTCTTTTTAAAAATAAGAATGAACTTTCTTGCTTAAGAACTCTGTGCCTCTGTCAGTACGAACAGTAATCACTTAAGCTTGAAGATTACATTAAATCATCTTGAGAAAATCTTTAAGTACTTCTGGTGTCTCATCCTTGGTTCTTAGAAAGTGAGTCCAAGTGTATCGTGAGTAGTCATCTACAATTACTAGAATGTATTTCTTCCCATTGATGATTTCAATCCGCATTGGACCACATAAGTCCATATGAAACAAATTTAACCGTCCTTTCGAACTTGGAACAGTCTTTGTCTTGAATGTGCTTCTCTTTGCTTTACCCAGTTCACATGAAAAACATAGTTGATCCTTGACATATTTCAACTTTGGTAAACCAATGACTATATATTTCTTAGAAAGCAAGTTGATGGTGTCGAAGTTAAGATGAGAAAGTCTTCAATGCCATAACCATGCTTGAGTTGGTGAAGCTTTGGCCATGAAACGGATTGAAGTTGGTGACGTTGTGTCTTGAAGAGATATTGTATAGAGATCGGATCCTTGATTACCAGAAAGTAAATCGTTTCCCTAAAGATCTCTAACAAAACAAGTCGATTTATGAAATGCAACCTCCAAATCTGCGTCGTAAAATTGACCAACTGAGAAGAGATTGTGATTAAGGCCTCCGACGTAATAAACCCTCTTGATCGTTATATTTCCTTGAACCAAATCCCCATAACCAAGAATTGGAGAAAATTGATCATTTCCAAAACGAACAGAACCCAGATATTTCTCAATGAAATTACACAATAGCTTAAGGTTTCCCGTCATATGCTGGTGCATCCAGAGTCAACAATGAATAGGAGGAGTTGAACAATCTGCAAGAGAATTAGAGGACGATGGAACATTTGACAAATTGGATCCTACAAACTTTGTGAGCTTCAAGGCATTAGTTATCCTAGATACATTATCTATAGTGAGACTAATGCTCATTGACACAGTGTCTTTCCTAATTTTAGGTACCCATTTCTTTTTGGTCTTAGGAATCCATTTATATCCCGAGGGACATTGTTTTTCTATCAACCATTACCATGCCTTATTATCATTCTCATACAGCATCCTAAAGTAACTCTTGGATTTTTGGATAGTGGATTCTGATGCAACTGCTTTTTTTATGGGGTGTTGCAACAGATTTGTTCGCTTGACTTTTAGGTTTTCTAGTACTAATCGACACTAATTTAGGATTCTTAGTTCTAGCATTCACGGCATTGATAAATTCAGAAACACAAGCATCATGATTCAAATTAAACACACATTTTTCACAAGTAGCACAAACAACATTAATATTCAAAGTTTTAGACTTTAAACTGTCATAACATGCAGTTATAGACTTTGTTTTATTAGAAATACTAAAAATCCTATGGTGGTCTTCTACTTCTGTCTTCTTAAACTTCACTTGACTATTGTTGTGCATGACCTTTTCTTTCACCTGAGTGCCCCTAAGATGTGTCATGCTAACACTAGTTATGTGAATTACTCTTGTAGAGGTAGACACACGAGGATTAGTATTCTTAAAAGTCTGAGGCAACTGTGGCGCTTTAGTTTGTGTTGTCCTAGTGTCAATTTGATACATTCCTGGTTTAATCATATTTGTGTTTCTTACATCTTGTCTTGATGTTTGAGGTAAAATCTATGTAGTGACCGGTTGATGAGGTGTCATTTTATACACTATTTTAGGGTCATTTAACCCCCTATATCATGCAAATATACCTAGATTATATGCTTAATCGTTTGTTTTTAGGTTTTTAGCACTTAGATGGCATTTGGAGGAAATACACGTGACTTGAGCTCAGTTGGAGAAGAAACAGACAAGACTACAGACCTACACCAAATCTCTTGAAGAATCATGCTCACAAAGTGTGGAGACGGCGTCGCAAGCATAAAGTGATGTCGTCACGATCTTTCTAGTGACTGCGTCAGAGAATTGGCGACGACGTCAGGACGTAACCGACTTAAATCAGACCTAAAAGATGCTACTTTGTGACGGCGTCGTGACTATAACTGGACGCCGTCGCGAGGATTTCTTTATGTATACAAAACCGAATTTAGGGTTTTAAGTGTGTAACTTTGTATAACTTTTGGGAGTCGAACCCTAAGTATTTTGTCAGCTTTTAGGCCGTCTTTAGGGCCTCAAAACCCTATTGTAACTGACCTTAACTCATGTTTTAATCAAGTAAGATTGTTTATCTTTAATCATTCAATATGTCTATGTGTTGTCTGATTAATCTATGTTCTTTCTTTCTTTATAACATGTTCGGATAAACCCTCCCTTGTATTTACTTATGATTGCATGAAAGTTGGATAGTAGATCCTTTTACTGTTGCTTCTTGTTATGATAATGCGCATTAGGCTTTAGAAAACTACCCATAAGATGTTAGGAATAAATCTTCATATGACTTTATACTGCCAACAGTACTAAAGGAGTTAGTACTGCCAGTACAAAGTTAGTACTGCCAGTATTAAGTTAGAACTGCCAATGTTACTTAATACTGCTAGTTGAAGGAGTTTGTACTGCTAAATGGTCAAAGCTGCTAAACTGAAGATAAGAATGCATGGAGAGTATTTCGGGATGTTAAGTTTTGAATTATAACTGATCCTAATAGATAGGCAGAAATATGTGTAAAGGGCTCCTTGTATTTCTATAAAAGGAGATCCCTAGTGTAGTGTAAAATAGAATTTTCAAAGAGATACATTTAGAGAGAATTTGTAATAGCTTCAAGGTTTGTAACCCCAGTACTTCAAGAGTACTC